>PVIY010061299.1:0-11306 GCA_004026745.1 Myrmecophaga tridactyla | reverse complement strand
GAACTCCAGACCTCCAGCACGGCAGGTCGGAGCTCTGCCTGCTGAGCCACGACAGCCGCCCAATAGTATTCATTCTTGATATGCATTTTTTAAAAAGTCAAACTTATTGAAATATAATTTCATAGAGTAAAACTCATTCTTAGATGTACAATTTGATGAGTTTTGGCAAATATATATAGTTGTATAACAGATTCTATCAATCTTAGCAGTTTCTTTCTGCCATTTTTAAAGTTAGTTTTCCCTTCTTCTAGCTCTGAAACTTCTTCATAATGTCAAGTAAATGGAATCTATTAGTATATTCCCTTTTGAGTCTGGCTTCTTTCATTCAGAGTAATGCTTTTGAGACTTATTCATGTATTGGTAGTACATTCCCTTTTTCTTTTTAAGTATTCGTTATATGAATGTAGCACAATGTTTATGCACTAGGTAGTAGATACTTGTATTATTTGCAGGTTTTGGCAATTATGAATACAAATCTTATAGAGATTTGTATAATGGTACTTTATGGACAAATGTGTTCATTTATTTTGGGTACATACCTAGGGTACATATGACTATTGGATCATATGGCAAGTGTATGTTTAACTTTTTAAGAAATACTTTCCTAAAGTGGCTGAACCATTCTTTATTCTTAGTAGCAATGTATATGAAAGTCCTAGTTCCTCTACATACTTACCTGCACTTGGTATTGTTTTACTTTAATTATATTTTATGCATTCTTATAAGTGTTTCCTCATTATGATTTTAATTTGTATTTCCTGAATGAATAATTTTATTGAGCATTTCCCCATGTGCTTATTTGCCATTTGTATCTGTGATGGTTTGAAGCTGTTATTTCCCCAGAAAATGTCATGTTCTTTTGATCCATTTCTTTCTTTTTTTTTTGCCTGGGCAGGCACCGGGAATCAAACCCGGGTCTCTGGCATGGCATGCGAGAACTCTGCCTGCTGAGCCACTGTGGCCCGCCCTTGATCCATTTCTATGGATGTAGACCTATTGTGGGTAGGACCTTTTGATGAGATTGTTTTGATTTAATTTTATGCAGGGTGGGTCTTGGTCCTCTTGCTGGAATCCTTTATAAGAAGATAAAACACACAGAAGCTAAAAGAGGAACTTAGGAGAAGCTCATAGAGAAAAGCCCTGAGAAACTAAGAGAGAACCCAGTGAAGCTCAGAGAGGAAACCACTGGAACCAGAAGCTGAAAGAAACAAAACCTAGGAGTGAAGAACCAGCAGATGCTGGCCATGTGTCTTCTTGTGTGACAGAGTTGTCCTGGATGTCAGCAGCCTGTCTTTAGAATCCAGGTATTATCCTGTTGATACTTTAAGTTGGATAATTTCATGGCCTAAGAACTGTGAATTGTAAGTAAATAAATCTCCATCATAAAAACCGACCTATTTTGGTATATTGGATTGTGGCAGGTTTTGCAAACCAAAACAGTATCTCTTTGGCGAAGTGTTTGGTTAAATATTTTGCCCATTTTTTTAAAATTAAATTTTACAATCTTTAATTATTGAATTGTAAGAATTCTTTATATATTTTGGGCACAAGTACTTTATCAGATAGGTATTTTGCAGATATTGTCTTCTACTTCTTGACTCATTTTTGCTTGCATTAACCTTGTCCTTCAAAGAACAGAAATTTTTCATTTTGATGAAACCCAATTGATTATCTTTTCTTCTTATGGATCGTGCTTTTGGTATCATATCATTGTGCTTTTGCTTACCCTAAGGTCACAAAAGTTTTCTCTTATGTCTTCTTCTAGAAGCATCATAGTTTTGGTTTTACATTTGTATCTATGATCCATTTTTTTATATTGTGTTGCTTTAAATGTTTTATTAAGATATCTTCATGCACCATACAGTCCATCCAAAGTATACAATCAATGGCTCACAGTATCATTGCATAGATGTGTATTCATCACCAGGATCATTTTTAGAACATTTGCATTGCTACAGAAAAGAAATAAAAAGTAAAAAGAAAAACCCCATACATCCCATACCCCTTACCCTTCCTTCTCATTGACCACTAGTATTGCAATCTACTCAGTTTTTACCCTTTATTCTCCCTTTTATTTATTTATTCTTCTTTTCTATGATTCATTTGAGTTTACTTTTGTATATGATGTGAGATAAGGAATACTTTTTTATGCATACGAATATCAATAATTTTTTTCCAGCACTGTGTGTAGAAAATTATCCATTCCCTATTGAATTTCCATGCAACTTTGTTAAAAATCAATTGGGTATATATTTATGGACCTATTTCTGGAATTTCTGTTGTCTTCCGTTTTATCAATGTCACAATGTCTTGATTATTGTGGCTGTATGAGAACAGGTAGTGTGAGTCTTACAACTTAGTTCTTATTTTTCAAAAAATTTTTACTGGTTCTTTGGTCTCTGTTTAGAGTCAGCTTGTCTATTTCTACAAAAATCCTGATGGGAATTTGGTTGATTTTGGTTCAGACTCCATTGGATCTATAGATCAAATGTGGAAGACTTGACAACTTAACAATACTGCATCTTTTGATTAATGAACACAATATACCCCTCCTTTTATTTATGTCTTGAATTTCTCCATCAATGTTTTGCAGTTTTCAGAATAAATCTTGCACATATTTGGTTGGATTTATTCTCAAGTGTTCCATGATTGTTTTTATTTTGGTGACATTTCTGTACCACAAGATTTGCCATTTTAATCATTTCTAAGTGTACAATTGAGTGAACATTGTGAGAGTAATTAATTCCATGATTTTTGTTGCCATATTAAATAACATTTGAAAATTAATTCAATGTCTCATTGTTAGTATATATAAGTGCAACAGCTTTTTGAATATTGACCTTATATCTTGCAACCTTCTAAACTCATATATTAGTTCTAATACTTACTGCGACTATTTTGGGATTTTTATACAATCATGACGTCTGTGAATAAGGATAATTTTACTTCTTATTTTCCAATCTATATGAATTTTCGTTCTCTTGATTTATTGTACTGCCTAGGAACTCCAGTACAATGTGAGTTGGAGAGGTGAGAACAGAAATTTATAGCTTGTTCCTGATCCTAGTAAGAATCCATTTGGTCCTTTACCATTAAGAATGATGCAAACTGTAAGTCTGTGTAAGTGACATTTATCAGGTTTAGGAAGGTTCCTTCTGTTTCTAGTTTGTTGAGAGTTTTTATCATAAAATTACATCGTTTTGTTAAATATTTTTTCTTATTGATTGAGAATATCATGTAATTTTAAATTATTAATTTATTGATAAGGGTGAATTACACTGATTGACTTTCTAATGTTGAGCTAATTTTGCATATCCAAGATAAACTGCAATTGTTAATGATATATCCTTTATATGTGTGGCTAGATTCAATTTACTAATATTTTGTTAAGGATTTTTGTGTGATTTTGTTAAAGAGTTTAAAAAAATGTTTTAATTAATTTTTAAATTAAAAAATATGACAACAAAGAAACAAACATTCTTAACATATGATCATTCCGTTCTACATATATAATCAATAATTCACAATATCATCACATAGTTACATATCATCAACATGATAATTTCTTAGAACATTTGCATCAATTCAGAAAAAGAAATAAAAAGACAACAGAAAAAAATTCATACATACCATACCGCTTACCCCTCCCTTTCTTTTTTTAATTAATTAATTTTTTATTTATGATACATAACCACATACAAACACAAGCATCCTTATGATATGATCATTCCATTCTTGTTATATAATTAATAACTCACACTATCATCACATAGTTGTATATTCATCATCATGATCATTTCTTAGAACATCTGCATCAATTCAGAAAAAGCAATAAAATGAAGACAGAAAAAAGTTCATACATACCATACCCCTTACCCCTCCCCTTCACCGATCACCAGCATTTCAATCTACTAAATTTAACATTTGTTCCCCCTATTATTTATTTTTAATCCATATGTTTTACTTGTCTTTCGATAAGGTAGACAAAAGGAGCATCAGACACAAGGCTCTCACAACCACACAGTCACACTGTGACAGCCATATCATCATACATTTATCTTCAAGAACATGGCCACCCGGAGCACAGCTCCACATTTTCAGGCAGTTCCCTCCAGCCTCTCCATTACATCTTGACTAGAAAGGTGATATCTATTTAATGCGTAAGAATAACCTCCAGGATAACCTCTTGACTCTATTTGGAATCTCTCAGCCACTGACACTTTATTTTGTCTCATTTTGCTCTTTCCCCTTTTGGTCGAGAAGATTTTCTCAATCCCTTGATGCTGAGTTCCAGCTCATTCTAGGGTTTCTGTCCCATGTTGCCAGGAAGGTCCACACCTCTGGGAATCATGTCCCACGTAGAGAGGGGGAGGGCAGTGAGTTTGCTTGCTATGTCGGCCGAGAGAGAGAGCGAGGCCACATCTGAGCTTGTTAAGGATTTTTATGTGATCTTCAAAAAAATACAGGAAAGCTCAGAGAAAGAACTAAAGGATATAATGAAAAGAGTGAATGAACAATAAGGGAATCTCTTTGAGATTCTCAATAGGAACCAAATACTGGAGTAGATGACCACAATAACTGAAATGAAAAATTCCCTAGATGATTTCAATAGCAAATTGGAGGATGCACAAGAAAGATCAGTCATCTTGAAGACAAGACAATTGAAATGATTCAGGCTGAGGGACAGAAAGAAAGAAGGTAAAAGAATGAACAGAGTCTAAAAGACTATGGGTCACTGTCGAGCATACCAATATACACACTATGGAAGTCCCAGAAGGAGAAGAAAAAAAGAGATAGGGAAGGAAGGAATATTCAAAGAAAGAATGGCAGAAAACTTTCAAAATTCATTAAAATATATGAATTTATATATTCAGGAATCTCAGTGAATCTCAAATAGGATAAACTCAAAGAGAACCAGATGCAGACACATCATAATCAAACTGGAAACCAAAGGACAAGGAGAGAGTTCTAAAAGCTGCGAGAGAAAAGAAGAAATTATGTATAAGGAATCCAAATAAGAATAAGTGTCAATTTCTCATCAGAAACCTTGGAGGCAAGAAGACAGTGCTGAAATAAAAAAAAGCAATTGCTAATCAAGAATTTAATTCTAGAAAGATTGTCTTTCAAAAATAAGGGAAAGAATAAAACTTCCCCAGATAAACAAAAGCTGAGGGAGTTCATTATAATTAGACCTGTCCTAAAGCAATGTTAAAGGGAATTCTTCAGACCCAAAGGAAAAATCACTAGACAACAGGTCAAAGCAGCATGAAAAAATGAAGACCTTGGGTAAAGTCATTATGGGTCATTATAAAGGCCAGTAATACTGTATTGCATTTTTTCAGTATGTAACTCCACTTCTTACTTCTTACAAGTGTTAAAATGTAAAGTACAAAAGTAATGATAAGTGCATGGTTTTGGACAATGTACAAAGATATAATTTGTGACAAGAACAAAAAAAGGTAGGGGCATGGAAGGACATAGGAACAATGTGTGTGTACATTATTAAAGTTAAGTTGGCATCAAATCAAACATGAGTGTTATAGATTTAGGACATTAAATTTTAGCATGATAATCACAAAGTCAATATCTGAAAACTATATTCAGAAAGAAATAGAAAGTTACTCATAATGGTCTAATATGAAAAAATCAAATAAATATAGAAATAGGCATTAATGGAAGAATTGAAAGTCAAAAAGGTATAAGACTTAGAAGGACAAAATAGCAAAATGGGAGAAGAAAGATCTGCACTACTAGTGGTTACTTTAACTGTAAATAGATTAAACTCTCCAGTTAAAAGGTAGAGATTTGCAGGCAGGATGGATAAAAAAGCATGACTAAACTATATGCTGTTTACAAGAGACTCATCTTAAATTCAAAGACATAGGTAAGTTTAAAGTGAAAGGATGGAAAAAATATTCCATCCAATAGTAACCAAAAGAGAACTGGGGTAGCTAATATCAGATAAAGTAGACTTCAAGTCAAAAACTGTTACAAAGGACAGAGAAAATCATTATATACTGAATAAAAAGGTCAATGCAACATGAAGACATAACAATTATAAGTATTTTGAGGCAAATGAAAATGAAAACAATTTAACAAAACTTATGGGATGCGGCAAAGGCAGTGCTGAGAGAGAGATTATAACTCTAAATGCCTATATAAAAAAAAAGAAGATTGATCTTGAATCAGAGACCTAACCTTAACACTGGATGGTCTAGTAAAAGAAGAGCAAACTAAACCCAAAGTGAGAAGAAAGGAAATAAAGATTAGAGTGGAGATAAATGAAATGGAGAATAATAATAATAATAAAAAACCAATAAAAAGAGCCAACAAGACCAAAAGTTGGCTTTTTGAAAAGATGAATAAAATCAACAAACCATGAGCTAGACTGACAAAGAAGAAAAAGAGACTGGACACAAATAACTAAAGTCAGTAGTGAAAAGGGGGATCTTACCTCTGACTCCTTAAAAACAAGAAGGACTATAAAAGGATACTATGAACAACTGTATGCCAACAAATTAGATAACTGAGAGGAAATGGACAAATTCCTAGAAAAACACAAACTACCTATGCAGACTTAAGAAGAAATAGAAGATCTCAACAAACCAATAACTACCAAAGAAATTGAATTAGTAATAAAAAACTTCCCAAAGGAAAAAAGTCCAGGACAAGATGGCTTCACTGATGTATTTTTACCAAACCTTCTAAAAAGAACCAACACCAATCCTGCCCAAACTTTTCCAAAAAATCAAAGAGGAGGGAGCACACCTTACAGCCTCATACCAAAGCCAGATAAAGATACCATAAGAAAAGGAAATTATAGACCAATATCCTTTATCAGTATATGTACAAAGATCCTCAACAAAATAGCAAACTGAATCCAATGGCACATTAAAAAATTACACACCATGACCAGGTGGGATTTATCCCATATATGCAAGACTGATTCAACATAAGAAAATCAATTATTATAATATTCCATGTTAACAAATGTGGACTTAACAGATGATCCACATGATCATCTCAGTTGACACACAAATTTGACAAAATTCAGCAGCCTTCTGGATAAAAATCACTTAGAAAACCAGGAATAGAAGGAAACTTCCTCAATACGATAAAAGGCATATATAAAAAACCTTTCGCTAGCATCATACTCAATGATAAAAGAAAAATTTCTTTCTAAGATCAGGAATAAGACAAGGATGCCCTCTGTCACTACAGTTATTCAACATTGTATTGAAGTTCTAGCTACAGTAATTAAGTAAGAGAAAGAAATAAAAGACATCCAAATTCGAAAGGAAGTGAAACTTTCCCTATTTGCAGATAACATGAATCTTATACAGAAAATCCTGAAAAATCCACAATAGAGCTACTAGAGCTAATAAACAAATTTAGAAAAGTGGTGGGACACAAGGTCAACTGCAAAAATAAAAAAAATTCCATTCACAATAGGAACTAAAAGAATCAAATATCTAGGGAAAAAATCTAATCAAGAGCATAAAGGACTTATCCACAGAAAACTATAAAACGTTCTAAAAGAAATCAAGGGAGATCTAAATAAGTGGAAGGACATTCCATGTTCATGAATTGTCAGACTAAATATTGTTAATGTATCAATGTTACCCCAAGTGATTTACAGATTCAGTGCAATCTCAATAAAAATTCTAACAGCCTTCTTTGTAGAAATAGAAAAGCCATTCATCAAATTTATATGGAAGGGTAAGGGTCTTCAAATTGCCAAAGCCATCTTGAAAAAGAAGACTGTAGCTTGAGGACTTACATTTCTTGACCATAAAACTTATTACAAATCCACAGTAATCAAAATAGCCTGGTACTGGCACAAGGATGGACATATAGACCAATGGACTTGAATTGAGAGTACAGAAATAAACCCTCAAATTTATGGCCAGCTGATTTTTGACAAATGAGTAAAGACCACTCAATTGGGAAATAATAGTGTCTTCAACAAATGGTGTTGGGAAAATTGGATCTGTATTTGCAAAAGAATGAAAGTGGAACCCCTACCTCATACCATATATGAAAATCAACTCAAAATGGATCAAAGAGCTAAATATTACAGCCAGAACTATAAAGCTCTTAGAAGAAATCACAAGGAAGCATTTTCAGGACCTTGTGTTAGGCAATGTTTTCTTAGATGTTATACCCAAACCATGAGCAACAACAGAAAAAAATAGATAATTGTGACCTCATCAAAATTAAAAACTTTTGTGCAACAAAAGACTTCATCATAAAAGAAGTAAAAAGACACCATATGCAATGGGAGAAAACTTTTGAAATCCACATATTTGATAAAGTTTTAATATCCGGAATATATAAAGAGGCCCTATAACTCAATGACAAAAAGACAAACAACCCAATTAAAAAATGGACAAAAGACTTGAAAAGACACTTCTGCAAAGAAGATATACAAATGGCCTAAAAGCACTTTTAAGGAAATGTAAATCAAACCCAATGAGATGCCTTTTCACATCCACTAGAGTGGCTACTATTTAAAAAAAAAATTACAAATGTTGAGAGGATGTGGAGATATAGGAACACTCATTCGTTGTTGATGGGAATGCGAATTTTGTGTAGCTGCTGTGGGAGATAGACCGGCAGTGTCTCAGAAAAGTTAAGTATAGAATTACTATATGACCCAGCCATACACAAAATAATTGAAAACAGGTTCTCCAACAGATACTTGCACACTTGTGTTCATAGCTGCATTCTTCAGAATTGCTAAAAGATAGAAGCATCCCAAGTGTCCATCAAATGATGAATGGATAAACAAAATGTGGTATATACACACAATGGAGTATCATTCAGCTATAAAGAGGAATAAAGTTGTGATATGTGCTACAATATGGATGAACCTTGACGACATCAGGTTGTGTGAAATATGCCAGATACACATCAGGTTGTGTGAAATATGCCAGATACAAAAGTGCAAAAATCATATGATCTCACTGAAAAGGATTAATTAGAATAAGAAAATCCATGGAATCAGAAACTAGAATATAGGTTATCAGAGGATAGAGTGGGGTTAAGGAATGGAAAGTTAATGATGAAATTTTGCAGAGTCTATTTTAGTTAATGGAAAAGTTTTGGTAATGGATGGTGGTGACGGTAACACAGCACTGTGATTTATATATTTGAATGTGATTAAAGGGTGATTTTTTTTTTAGGTTTATACATGTCAGCTGGAACAAAGAAAATATCTTGAGACTGTACAACACAGTCAGTGAGCCCTGATCATTACAATGCTTTTTCATGAATTGTAACAAATATACCACACTAATGCCAGGTCTAAATAAGAGAGTGGCATAGGGAACTCTGTATTTTATGCATGATTGTTTTGAAAACCTACAACTTTTTTAATAAAGGAAAAACAAACAAAAAAGCCCAGAAAACAAAATACAGTGCGCAGGAACTCCAGTCTTTCTTTGAAATCTCTGGCTTGAGGGTATCAAGTGAGAGGCAGAGAGCCAGTCCAGACAAGTTCTCTGTTTCCCTTGAAGAACAGCATTCTGTGCAGGCAGCACCATGAGCCTTTCTGCACTAAACCTGATGGGGAGACAAGCCTCCAACAGCACGGCGGTGACATGGACTCCAAGTTTTGCTGTGACTGCAACAACCAGGTTGCTAATTAGGCCCAATTGTGAGGGTAGTTTTTGTGCTTTGGACACCTGTCCACTAGGAACTGGACTGAGACCACCAACTCATTTCCCACAGGTCACGGAACAGCTGTCAGATGGTATAATTTGGTCGAGTTCATTTGGAGCTGCCTGCAAAGGCTTTCTGAAGCATTATGCACTACATAATATGCATGATTAATGCTTGTTTATTTGGACAATCCTGTGTTGCAACTAAAGTGGTGGCCTATTTTATGCCAGTTATAATATACCATTCCATTCATGGGATGGAGTTCCATTGAGGGTATGAAGTAGAGCGATAATGTTCAATCCATTTACTAGGAACCAACTCATTGCAGCCATTCTGCAAGCTGCTTGCTCTGCTTGAGTGATGATACTGTGAGTAACTATTCCCAGGAAAGGATCTGGGCTCATTTCCATTCTGAAGGGTTGATAGAAAACATATCCAAAAACAGTGGTCATTTTGCTGGCGGGGTTGTCTTATTCCAACTGTCTCCGGTAGGAGAAGAGAGCAGCATTTTATCTGTCCTTGGGAAAAGTCTTGCTGCCCTGTCAACCTTCTACCTGATTGCCAGTGAAGTGCATGCTGTCTGCAGTGGTAGAAACCTTTCATATATTCCAGAGGCTACCCCTCCCTCCCCTGCCACATATATGCAAAGGCTGCTTTTTGTAGACAAGAAAGGGCATTTGGTTCAATTTTGGCCTCTGCCTCTAACTGGGTGTGACCTTGGACAGGTCACCTCGGCTCTTTATTTTGTGGTGTGTAAAATATTGGGGTTGGTTAGGTAGCCTTCTAGGTCCCTTTCTGTTGCACCCTCCTGGTCCCTGTCATTGTATTTAGTGTTAGGCTTACACAGTAGCAATTTTTTGGGAGTCAGTACTGACTCAATCTTTCCTTCTGATGTCTTGAGAAAAAACTGCTTTGCTGGAGTCAGGTCTCTGGTGCATGTTGGTTCAGAGGGAGGCAAGTATATTTCTGTAATTTGCAGATATTTTGCTTATCCTAAACATACTTTAGGCAAAAATATATTTTCGGCATATTGGTCTTTAGTGCTCCCAACATCTACTTTTTGTGCCTTTTCCTTCCTGGGATTAATCTTCTTTTCCTTTCTGCTTCCCTCTCTTTTTAGCAAAGTCGCTATCAGTCAGTTAGATCTTAGAGAGAATTTTACATTAGAGTGTTTCTTCCCATGGAGATGTATACCTACCAGGTATAAATATAGCATTCACACATCAAAAATAGATGAATCATCAAAATAGATGAAACAGGTTTATGACTATTGTATACCTACAGGTATAAATGTAACATGTACACACATCTGTAATTTGTTGAATGCTGACTTTATGCCTAATCTCTGGGCTAACCACTTCCATTCAGCAACTCGTTTAATCTGTATAACAATCTTTTGAAGGAGACGCTATTATCTTTTTTTTTATAAACTTTTTTATTAATTAAAAACTTAACAAAAGAACATTAAGATATCATTCCATTCTACATATACAATCAGTAATTCTTAATATTATCACATAGTTGCATATTCATCATTTCTTAGAACATTTGCATCGATTTAGAAAAAGAAATAAAAAGACATCAGAAAAAAAAATAAAACGATAATAGAGAAAAAAAGATTATACATACCATACCCCTTACCC
>PVIY010061298.1:0-11295 GCA_004026745.1 Myrmecophaga tridactyla | reverse complement strand
TCTCACCACCCTCCCCCTCTCTGCGTGGGACATGACTCCCAGGGATGTGTACCTTCCTGGCAACGTGGGACAGAGATCCTGGAATGAGCTGAGACTCAGCATCAAGGGACTGAGAAAAACCCTAGAATGAGCTGAGAATTAACATCAAGGGATTGAGAGAACCTTCTTGACCAAAGGGGGAAGAGTGAAATGAGACTAAATGTCAATGGCTAAGAGATTCCAAACAGAGTCGAGAGATTATCCTGGAGGTTATTCTTATGCATTAAGTAGATATCACCTTGTTGTTCAAGATGTAGCAGAGAGGCTGGAGGGAACTGCCTGAAAATGTAGAGCTGTGTTCCAGTAGCCATGTTTCTTGATGATGATTGAACAATGATATAGCTTTCACAATAAGAGTCTGTGAATGTGAAAACCTTGTGTCTGATGCTCCTTTTAGCCACTATATCAACAGAAGAGTAGAACATATGGAATAAAAATAAATAATAGGGGGAACAAATGTTAAAATAAATTCAGCTTGAAACGCTAGTGGTAAATGAAAGCGAGGGGTGAGGGGTATGGTATGTATAATCTTTTTTTCTCTATTATCGTTTTATTTCTTTTTCTGTTGTCTTTTTATTTCTTTTTCTAAATCAATGCAAATGTTCTAAGAAATGATAAATATGCAACTATGTGATAATATTAAGAATTACTGATTGTATGTGTAGAATGGAATATCTTAATGTTTTTTTGTTAATTTTTTTAATTAATAAAAAAAGTTTATAAAAAATTAAAAAAAACAAGGTGGTATGTATACCTGGACTGCACAAATCCATGAATTAGAAACTAAGAGATGTGTTCAGTCACTCCAAGCCACACTAGAGGTAATTCACTGCTGTGCCTCAAGTCAGCTTTCTTTTAAGAGAACATATGATATGTTCTCTTCTATCACTTTAGGCTCAGGGATTGAGTTCTTTTTTAAAAAGTGGAAAAATCAACATCCAACAGGCCAGTTGGAACCAAAATGGGAAGGTCCATATGACATTTTATTAAGAACTCACTCTTCTGTCAAATTGATGGGAATGAAACTATGAAGTACACCATAGTAGGGAAAAAATAACATCTCTGACCAGTTTTTCTCTCCTAGACTCCTTCACAGGAGAAATATTGAAAAGAAAACTGCTGCGAATGCCAAAGGAGAAGAAAATGACAAACCTCTGACAGGCAGGGATCAATGTGAAGCTTTAAAAGATTTGAAATACATCTTCAGGAAAACAGATAAGTGCTGAATATTAGAACATTTATTTTTTGTCTAAATACCATTAAGCACATGTGGCTGAGCACATTGATTACTGTGATGGTTAGGTTCTGGTGTCAACTTGGCCAAATGATTATGCCCAGTTGTCTGGTCAGGTAAGGTCTGGCCTGACCATTGCTGCAAGGATATTTGTGGCTCATTACATCTGCGATCAACTAAGGTATGTCTCCAACAATGAGATAATCCAATCATTTAGAGGCATTCAAGGAAGAAGAGAGACTTTTTCACTGTTTCTTCAGCCAGCAAGCCTTTCCTGTGGAGTTCATCCAGACCTTTCTCCTATCTACAGATCTCTCCTGTTGGTTCTGTTTCTCCAGCGAACCCTGACTAGCACAGTCACTTTCTAAAATCATTAGACTCCTTCTGGCATGCATTTGTGACTTGTTTTGTATTTCTGCTACTGTATAGCCCAAGTAACTGATATATTATCAAATATTATTTTGTTTTTTACAATGGGTGCACTCCTAGGCAGCTTCTATGAATCAATCAGATTGTTGGGTTTGTGCCCAGTTACCTATGTCTAGTGTTTCTGGGTTATCCTGATGGATATAACCCCTCCAGATAGCTGACTGGAAAGAACTAACAAAATTAATCAAAAAGATGTGAGGGCAAAAAGGGATTCTAGATATCATAAACATAACTAATGCAGAGCCAAAGAAATGGCCAATTGATTTAAAAATCCCAGGACATCGAATTTCTTTTTCTTAGAGTATAACAATGGAAAGAGCCATTCAACACATAAAACAGACAGTAAGGCAGAGCATTCAGTTAGAGAAAAAGAGAGGCATTTACAACTCTGGGGCAGCATGGTATGGCTCACACCTGTGTACAGTAGATCAAGCCAAACAGGCCCCCTCTGTTGGGAACAAAAGAACCACTCCCAGCAATATAATTCCTTCGAAACAAGGAAAATGGGATGGCTGCTGCCAGAGCAATGTCTCCAAACTGTATTATTACAGGAAAGTGACTGGTTGGGACAGATAAGGTTACTAGGCCTGATGTTTGCTGGGTAGCTCTGAATGGAACTCACTAGTCTTGTGGCACCAATTTATGGCCCTGGTTGCCCCCAGTTGGATGCCCTTTAGGATTACCTTGGGTTCAAGGAAATATTCATAAAATTCTACCATCAGGAGCAAATCTACCATTGTTAAAATCTCAATGGGCCTGATCAGCATTTCATCAGTCTGATCACCTAACCATTCTATTTCTGCCTTCATTAGGCATTGAAGATGTTATACTTAGGCTAGAGTTACCGAACAATTTTACACAACAAGCCTTAAATGATAGCCTCAACAGTATATCTCTTTTAAACACTGACGTTACCCTAATGCGTAAAGCAGTACTACAAAATCAAATGCCTTTAGATGTCTTAACAGCTTCACAGGGAAGGATATGTGCTATATGCCATACCTATACACTTGATGAATCTGATAGTGTAACAAAGTGTTACATTAAAAATCAAATTCATGCAACAGACACTGTGTTAGTCAGGGTTCTCCAGAGAAACAGACCAACAAGAGATATCTGTAAATATAAGATTTATAAAATTGTCTCATGTAATTGTCGGAATGCAAGAGTCCAAAACCCATAGAGTAGGCTGTGAGGCTGGCAACTCCAAGAAAGGGTCTTGATGAACTCCACAGGAGAGGCTCACTGGTTGAAGGAGCAGAGAACATTCTCTTTTTTCCTTTAAAAGACTTCAACCTATTGGATCAAATCCAAACTGATTGGATTATATCATTTTCAGGAAGTGCACCCTTAGTTGATCATAGATGTGAGCAGCCACAGATGCAATCAGCCAATGATTTAATAAACCAGCCTTCTTGTTATCAATCAGTCACAAAATATCTTTGCAGTAACAGGCCAATGCTTGCTTGACCACACAACTGGGCACCATCACCTGAACAAGCTGATAGCAGAACAAGCTGATCACAGTCCACCCCTTGTCAATTTGGCAGCTATACACATCACTTTAAACCACACTAAATTTCCAAATAGAATACAATAACAGATATATGTTTCACCTAACAATACTGAACTGTCCTGTGCACAATCTGAAACACACTAAATCTCTCCAGAATAGACTGCAAGTCCTTAGGTAACATTCACTCTTAAACTTGATATCTTATAACTCAAATACTATAACATGAACAATACAACTTTTATCGTATGATAAGAAGAAAATAAGATGTTTGCTTTATGTACAAATACAAACATACTCATAACAAAACAAGGAGGAAATACTCCTACCATCACAGTCCTCATTTCTGTAACTGGTCACATGGTTGTAGTTCATGTTTTTCATTACCTTCTTCCAATACTGTTCAGTCTTCCCTCAGCAAGCATTTCACCTGGCTGTGGTTCTTTTGCCTGGTGGGGTGACCCAAACTTTCATTCCTGACGTTTCTGGGCCATTAGTAGTCTGCCTGGATTGGTTGTTGCACTTTGCCTTTGACATTAATCACAGGGCATGGTAGTACTAAGAGATGCCCTAGGGGATATTATGTATTCCAGGAAAATTCTTCTTTACCTCCATTGTATAGTTGCAGTGTTATTTCCCCTTGATAGTCAGGATCAGTCACCCCAGCCAGTACTGTAATCCCCTTCCTTGCCTGTTGATTCAGAGCTGAGAGAAGCCCAAAGTGGCCAGGTGGCAGTCTTAACTTTCAGTTCAGTGGAATCATTGTTGTATCTCCTGGTAGAACCACTTCTCCTTTTGGTACTAAGACCTGTAGACCAGCAGAGCTTAAGGTTTCAGGAAGCAAAATTTTTCCTAGTGGATCATTAGGGTTGATAGGGAGTGGTGCCACTCCCATTTCCACCCCTTTATTCCTGGACCTGCGAATCCTGGTGTTTTAGTTTGTAAGCTACTGGAATGCAATATACCAGAAACGGAATGGCTTTTAAAAAGGGAATTTATTAAGTTGCAAATCTGCAGTTCTATGTTTATGAAAATGTCTGAATTAAGGCATCCAGAGAAAGACAACTTAAGTCCAAAGAAAGGGCTGATGAAGCTCATGGTTTCTCTCTCAGCTGGGAGGGAACATGGTGATGTCTGCTAGCTTTCTCTCCTCATTTCATAAGGCTTCTCTGGAAGTATTTTCCTTCTGCATCTTCAAAGGTCACTGGGGCTCTGTCTGTACTGACGTTTCTTCAACTGTTTCCCCTTTTAAAAGACTTCAGTAAACTGATCAAGACCCACCTTGAATGGGCAGAGCCACATCTCCATCTAATCAAAGCTCATACCCACAATTGGGATGTCACATCTCCATGGAGATAAATCTAATCAAAAGTTTCTGCCCTACGATATTGAATTAGAATTAAAAGAAATAGCTGCCCCCCACAAGATTGAATCAGGATTAAAACATGGCTTTTCTGGAGTACATAATACTTTCAAACTATCATATCTGGCAATGGGAGAAACAGCACCATAAAGTGGACTCTGATTCAGAGCATACACAGCCTCCTGGAGAACCATGCCCCAGCCCTGCAAGGTTTGGTACTATAATTGGGTTTTCAAAGGGCCGTTCCACCATTCTGTCAACCCAGTTGCCTCTGGATGATGGGGAACATGGTAAAACCAGAGAATTCCATGAGCCACCTGCCCATTCCTGCACTTCATTAGCTGTCAGAAGCAATGCTGTATGGAATACATGATGGAGGATAAGGCTTTCCATGGTCAGAAGCAATGCTGTGTGGAATACATGATGAAGGATAAGGCTTTCCATAAATCCACAGATGGTAGTTTGATGGAAGCATTGTATGCAGAGAAGACAAACCTATTTCTGGAGTATGTGTCTATTCCAGTTAGAACAAACTGCTGTCCCTTCCATGATGGAAGTGGTCCGATGTAATCAGCCTGCCACTAGGTAGCAGGCTGATCACTTCAGGGAACAGTACCATATCAGGGACTGAGTGTGGGCCTCTGCTGCTGATAAATTGGGCACTCAGGAGTGGCTAGAGCCAGGTCGGCTTTGGTAAGTGGAAGTCCATGTTGGTGAGCCTATGCATAATCTCCATCCCTAACACCATGACCACTTTGTTCTTGAGCCCATTGGGCAATGGCAGGAGTGGCTGGGGAAAGAGAAATGCTTGTGTCCACAAAATAGGTCATCTTATCCACTTGATTATTAAACCTTCCTCTGTTGAAGTCACCCACTAGTGAACATTCACAGGGGATACAAATACCTTCATATTTTTTGTCCACTCAGAGCTATCTACATACCTCTTGCCCAGACCTGTTTGTCACCAATTATCCAATCATGCTCCTTCTAAGTCCCTGACCATTCAGCCAAATAAGCAACACCCCATGAATTCGTATACAAATGCACCTCTGGCCAGTTCTCTTTCCAAGCAAAATGAATAACCAGGTACACTGCTCTAAGTTCCATGCACTGGGAGGATTTCTCCTCATCACTATCCTTCAAGGACATCCCAGAATGGGGATGTAGTGCTACAGCTGTCCACTTCTGGGTGGTACCTGCATATTGTGCAGAACCATCCGTACATCAAGCCCGAGTTTTCTCTTCCTCAGTCTGCTGACTATAGGGAACTTCCTAAGAGGCCATAGCTCTGATCTGGGAAAGAGAAGGTAATGTGGCTGGAGTGGGGGCCATGGGCATTTGGTCCACTTCCTCATGTAACTCACTTGTACCTTCAGGACCTGATGAGCCCTATCTTTTATATACCATTTCCATTTTAAGATGGGACTGCTGTGCATGCCCACCTCTATGATTTGGTGGGTCAGATAACACACAGCTCATGATAGGAAGCTCAGGTCTTAAGGTAACTTGATGACCCTTGGATAAGCATTCTGTCTCTACTAAGGCCCAGTAGCAAGCCAAAAGCTGTTTCTCAAAAGGAGAGTAGTTAAGACTTTGCTCCAAAATCCTAAGGGCCTGCATTGTGATTCTCCTATAGGGGCCTGCAAAAAGCTACAGACAGCCTCCCTATTTGCCACTGACACTTCCAGCAGCATTGGATCTACTGGATCATATGGCTCAAGTTGTATAGCAGCTTACACAACAGCCTGGACCTGTCGCAGAGCCTCCTCTTATTCTAGTCCCCACTCAAAACTAGCAGCTTCTCTGGTCACTTGGTAAATGGGCTGGAGTAGCACACCCAAATGAGGAATATGTTGTCTCCAAAATCCAAAGAGGCCAACTAGGCATCGTGCCTCCTTTTTGGTCATAGGAGGGGGCAGATGCAACAACTTTATGATAACCCACTGTCACCCTCCAAGATCCATCTGTTTTCCACATAGGCCAAATGAAACTGTTGAATGGAGATGTGGTGGGAATCACCACCCCTGCATCCTTCAAGTCATTAAGGCACTAATCTCGGCAATCCCTCCAAAAATCTGGTATTGCTTCTGTTTTACTATTTTGGTAGGTAGGAGCAGTTCTAATGGCTTCCATTTGGCCTTTCCTACCATGATAGCCCTCATTCCATGAGTCAGGGAACCCACATGGGGATGCGGCCAATTGCGGAGCATGTCAATTCCAATTATGCATTCTTGAACTAGAGAAATAACCACAGTTATTTGGGGTCTGGGGAATGACTGGACCCACTGTGAGATGGGCCTGAGCTAAAGCTCAATCAATCACCTGATCTCCATAAGCCCCCACTCTGACTGGTGGACCAGAGTGACATTTTAGGTTTCCTGGAATTAGTGTCACTCCTGAGGTAGAGTGCAGTAATTTGTGAAATATCTGATCACTTCCTTTTCCCCAATACACAATTACTCTGGTAAAAGACCATATTGTCTCCTTGGGGAAGGCTAACTGTGTAAATTTTGGGTGGTGTAATAGGCTCCTTCCCCAAGGGTACCTGGCCTTCTCCTCATTCAAAGGGCTCTGGATGTGTAACTATCAAGTCTGGGCATTGATTAAAGGGCCATGACCCTGTTTTTGTAATGCAAGTTAGATTTCTGTTCACTTGACCTAGAACTCTTCTGCTTATAAAGCTCAAATAAGAATTTAGTAGACTGCCCATCTAATTTACTTCTAGCTACCCAATGATCTACTAGCCAACACCATAAGTCTCTGTGAGTCAGATTATTTTAAGTCTTGTCCATTATGGTGGCCATGCCCATCTTGTTTATGGTGATTAACTGTTGCCACATGGCTTCTACCAACTTGATTCGATCATCCCCATTGTGTTTAGGGATTCTAGTTCAGTGACAGTAGTTCCCGCAGTGTCATTGTCAGATTCATGTGTCAACTTGGCCAGGTGGTGGTGTCCAGTTGTCTGGTTGGGTAAGCACTGGCCTATCTGTTGCTATGAGGACATTTAATAGACTTAAATCATGATCACATTTGCAGTCAGCTAGGGGGAGTGTCTTCTGCAATGACTGACACTTAGTCTAATCACTGGAAGATTTTTAAGGAGGACTCAGAAGAGACAATCACATCTGCTTCAGCCAGCCTCTCCTGAGAGTTCTTTGAGGACCTTCATCAGAGCTTCCAACTTGTGGCCTGCCCTACAGACCCTGGACTTTACATCCCCACTGTTACATGAGACACTTTTATAAATTTTGTAATTACAGATATCTCCTGATGATTCTGTTTCTCTAGAGAGCCCTAACTAATGCATCCAGTAATATCTGACCTACAGAGAACGGCGAACAAAGAGCTCTTCAGGGAAGATGGAGCTAGTCTCACAAACTTATTCCTCAAAGTCCTGGTAAAAGGTGTGTCCTCTGGGCATATGTGGGGTGTGTGAGCAGGTCTTCCATAATAAATCTATTCTAACATTCTGATCTCTCTAAGCCTTAATTTAATCTACAATACACCAAGGCAGTTCTGGCACTTTTACCACAGGTAATGTCAATCACCTTTTGATCCATATTTTAGCCAACTACCCAAACAAGCTGTTAATGCCCTTTCTAATCCCTTGAGCTACAAAAGTGAATGCAGAATTTCTTCTCAGTGGGTTGTCATGATCAGGTTTATGTGTCAACTTAGCCAGGTGGTGGTGCCCGTTTGTCTGACTGGGCAAGTGCTGGCCTGTCTGTTGCTATGAGGACATTGCATAGAATTAGATCATGATCACATCAGCCGCATCCACAGCTGATTGCATTTGTAATCAGCCAAGGGGAGTGACTTCTGCAATGAGTGACATTTAATGTAATCACTGGGAGGCTTTTAAGGAGGATTCAGAAGAGACAGTCACTCTTCCTGCTTCAGTCGGCGAGCCTCTCCTGTGGAGCTCATCCAGACCTTTCATCAGAGTTCTCTGCTTCACAGTCTGCCTTGTGGATTTTGGA
The DNA here is from genome assembly GCA_004026745.1 of Myrmecophaga tridactyla. Taxonomy (NCBI): domain Eukaryota; kingdom Metazoa; phylum Chordata; class Mammalia; order Pilosa; family Myrmecophagidae; genus Myrmecophaga; species Myrmecophaga tridactyla. The sequence continues at coordinate 2,734 of PVIY010061298.1, read as the reverse complement.
TTCTACATTCCCACAGTTATGTGAGACACTTTTTCTTTGTTTGTAGTATCCGAAACCAGGTTTTCCTTTTTGTTTTCAACACAGCAACATACAAACGCAAACATTCTTACCATATGATCATTCCATTCTTGAAATACAATCAGTAACTCACAATATCATCACATAGCTGTATATTCATCATCATGATCATTTCTTAGAACATTTGCATCAGTTCAGAAAAAGAAATAAAAAAGAAAACAGAAGAAAATTCAAACATACCATACCCCTACCCCTCCCTTTCATTGATCACTAGCATTTCAATCTACTAAATTTATTTCATCATTTGTTCCCATTACTTTTTTTATTTTTAATCCATATGTTTTACTCATTTGTCAAAAAGGTAGATAAAAGGAGCATCAGACACAGGTTTTCACAATCACACAGTCACTTTGCAAAAGCTACATCATTACATAATCATCTTCAAGAAACATGGCTACTGGAACACAGCTCTACATTTTCAGGCACTTCGCTCCAGCCTCTCCAATATACCTTAACTAAAACGGTGATATATATGTAATGCTTAAGAATAACCTCCAGGATAACCTCTTGACTCTCAGCCATTGACACTTTATTCTGTCTCATTTCATTCTTCCCCCTTTTGGCCGAGAATGTTTTCTCAATCCCTTGAGGCTGAGCTCATTCTAGGATTTCTGTCCCACATTGCCAGGAAGGTCCACACCCCTGGGAGTCATTTCCCCATGTAGAGAGGGGAAGTGCAGTGAGTTTGCTCATCGTCTTGGCTGAGAGAGAGAGAGAGAGAGAGGCCACATCTGAGCAACAAACAGGTTCTCTTGGGGGTGACTCTTAGGCCTAATTTTAAGTAGGCTTGACCTATCCTTTGTGGGGTTAAGTTTCATATGAAGAAACCCCAAGATTGGGGGCTCAGCCCATAGTTTTGGTTGTCCCCACTGCTTGTGAGAATATCAAGAATTCAACTTGGGGAAGTTGAATTTTCCCTCTTTCTCGCCATTCCACCAAGGGGGCTTTGCAAATAGTTATTTATTCACTGTTCAAATGATTCTGGGATTTATTGGGGCATCACTCTGCACAAACCTACAAAATCTGATGCCGTATTGAAGGTTCCATGTACTATGGTGTTCAATTAAGCTGCCCACATAAGTTATATTAGGAAATGCACTAATCAAAATATAAATTTTGTACCAAATAAACATTTTTTGCTTCAGTCTCACACATAAGTTAAAGTTTTAAAATATTAATTACCATCTATTTTCAGCACCCTGCAGTATTGACATTCCTTTGTTCTTCCTCATGCAAAAACATTTTTTAATTTGTACATTTAGTCACAATCATTATATACTCTTGGCATTCCTAGATTACACCATCTCAGTCTTTATCATATATCTTTCCTTCTGATTTCATTTGTGCCCCCAGGCCTCCTCCCTCTATCATTCTCACATTCAGCTTCATTCAGTGTTCTGACATTATTGTGTTACAATCAAGTATTGTGCTATCCATTTCTGAACTTTTACAATCAGTCCCGTTGAACAATCTGTATCCCTTCAGCTCCATTTACTCCCTATTTCTATCCCCTGATGATCTCCATTCTTAACTGAAATTCTCCAAGTTCATTCATTAAGGTTAGTTCATATCAGTGAGACCATACAGTATTTGTCCTTTTGTTTCTGGCTAATCTCACTCAGCATAATGTCCTTAAAGTCCATCCATGTTGTTACATACTTCATAACTTTATTCTGTCTCACAGCTGCATAATATTCCATCATATGTATATACCACAGATTGTTTAGCTACTCATCTGTTGATGGACATTTGGGCTGTTCCCATCTCTTGGCAATTGTAAACAATGCTGCTATAAACATTGTGTGCAAATGTCTGTTTGTGTCCTTGCCCTCATATCCTCTGAGTAGATACCTAGCAATGGTATTGCCGGGTCATATGGCAATTCTATACTGAGCTTCCTGAGGAACCACCAAACTGCCTTCCACAGCAGTTGTACCATTTGACATCCCACCAACAGTAGATAAGTGTACCTCTTTCTCCACATCTTCTGCAGCACTTGTCATTTTCTGTTTTATTGATAATGGCCAATTGATATCTGATTGTGGTGGGTGTGAGATGATATCTCATTGTGGTTTTGATTTGCATTTCCCTAATAGCCAGAGAAGTTGAGCATCTTTTCATGTGCATTTTGGCCATTTGTATTTCCTCTTCTGAGAAGTATCTGTTCAAGTCTTTTGCCCATTTTGTAATTGGGTTGTCTGTCTTTTTGTTGTTGAGTTAAACAATCTCTTTGTGTATTCTGGATAACTAGACCTTTATCTGATATATCATTTCCAAATATTGTCTCCCATTGTGTAGGCTGTCTTTTTACCTTCTTGACAAAGTTCTTTTTGCACAAACATGTTTAATTTTGAGGAGTTCCCATTTATTTATTTAGTTCTTCAATGCTCATGCTTTGGTGTAAGGTCTAGGAAACTGCTTCCTATTATAAGATTTATAAGCTATTTCCTTACATTTTCTTCTAAAAGTTGTATGGTCTTAGATCTAATGCTTAGGTCTCTGATCCATTTTGAGTTTATTGCTTGTATATAGTGTGAGATACGGATCCTCTTTCATTCTTTTGCATGTGGATATCCAGTATCTAGGCACCATTTATTGAAGAGACTGTTCTGTCCCAGGTTAGTTGACTTGACTGTCTTATCAAAGATCAATTGTC
>PVIY010061297.1:0-11293 GCA_004026745.1 Myrmecophaga tridactyla | reverse complement strand
GTCTGGATCACCTCATTCAACATGACATTTTCAAAGTTCACTCAGGATGGAGCATATAACTTCATTTTTTGTGGGTCAATAATATTCCATGGTATTTATATGCCACATTTTGTTTATTCGCCCATCAGTTTCTGGATAGTGGGGCTGCATCTACATTTTGGAAAACAGTGAAGAATACTAAACGTCATAAGTGTAAAAGTGGAAAGGCAGAGAAAAGAGCAGACCTAGAAAAGAAAAGCGCCAGCTATTGGAAAATGTGAACATATAGAAATTCTCATTAAGTGTGGCAAATGGGAGTGTAATGTAGCTGAGAGAAAGAACAAGAGTAAAGCCTAAAGGACCTCTCAGGGAGATAGAATAAACTAGTACCAAGTTTAAAATTGAGAAACAATATAATATTAGACGAAGTCTCAAGTCAACCTTTTAATACATTAAATTGGAGACAACATAAAAGTTTAAACAAAGATTGGGCTCCTTGAAAGTTTTCAAGCACTACAAGTGCTGGCTGTCCAAGGAATACAATTTGAGAATCTGGGACATTGAAAAAATATTTTCCAGATAGTGATGGTACATACAATTGGTCAGCCAGTAAATGTGGTTTTAGCCCAAATGAATGGCTCCATGAAATCACTAGGATCAAATTATGGATATTATTATCATTTGGAAAAAAATTGTATTTGGGATTAATTGTGTCTTCCTTTTCCCCTCATCAAGGGCAAATCCAGAGGCCAAAGAAAAGCTGATAGTTTTCTCCTTACAGGATTGGCAGAGGAGCAAAACCTGCAGCCTCTCCAATTTGGTCTGTTCTTCTCCGTGTACCTTACCTTGTTACTTTCATGGGGAAGCTACTCGTCATTCTGACCATCATTTCAGAATCCCACCTGCACATGCCCGTGGTATGTTTTCATCTCCCAGTTTTCCTTTGCTGGCATGTTTCACTTCAAACACCATCCCAAAAATGATGCTGAGCATCCAATGCAGGACAAAGCCAAGAGTCCACTTAATGCAGTGGGTGGCAGATGGCCACAAAGCAATCATGGGCCATCGAAGTTAGGAGGAATTACTAAAAAGAGTAAGAAAAAGTGCATCTGGGTGAGGCAGCCACAACAGGAAATGACTTTGCTGTTTTCTATATGCTGACCACCACCTTTGAGGTAGAGGTAGAATCAAAACAGATGCCAGAAAAAGGAAAGGTTTGGAGAGGAATGAATCCATGGACATGGGTAAGTTGGAGTCAAAGATGGTTGCCAGGATGATGAGCAATTTCCCAAAGACAGTGACCAGGTACATTACCAGGAACCACCCAAAGAGGAAGGGTTGCAGTTCTAGTTCTGCTGAAGATCCCAGGAGAAGAAATTCTGAAAGTCGAGTTCTGTTGTCTGGTTCCATGAGCCTAATATAGCTAGGAAGAAAGAGAAGAGGGTCATGACTGATTTTCATACTAACAGGGATAACTAATCTAGTGGACATGCTATGTCTCTATGTTCCATGCAGGAAATTAATTTCTACACTTGGCTCATGCTGATGGTCCCTTAGTGTTAGCTCTGGTTATGATTTCCTGTCTCACACTGTGCCTGTTCTTTTTCTGATGTCTCTATATTGAGAGTTGACCATATGTAAGACACGATCTAGGCAACGGAACACAGGAGGTCACAGTCTCATGAAGGAAAAAGAATGTAAGTTAACTAGATAAGAATCATATAACATGCCAAGGGATGACATTTTTAGAAAAGGAAAATAAGTTATAGAAAAATGGGGTATTATATTTGATAGTGCTCAGGCAAAGCCAGAAGACAAGGTGACATTTTAACGGAGGCCTCTCAGATGAGAACTCAGAAGCTATGAGGAAATCTGGGGTAGTGTGTGATCAGCTGAGAGAATATTCAGTCTAAAAGCAATAGGAATAGGCTAATTTCCAATGTTAAAGGTCTACAAGGTGCCTGTGTTCAGGACAGAGAGCAAAGTGTGAATGATAAGAGATGGTGTCTGAGAAGATTTAAGGACCAGGTGGCCTCGCTGCTGCTGGTACTTCAAGACAAATAGAGCTCCTTAGCCGTATGTTATATGTCTTCCCCTTTATTAACGTGGCCTCTAAAGAGTCCCACAAATAGAAATGAATGCCCCCTTGATTTCTAATTATGGATTTTCATGTGGTCTCTGTTATCTTGGAGTATGAACCAAGGTGCCTCTGCCCTGAGCACACGAAACACACACAGACACACACATGCACTCACACTGCACAAAAGCACACACAGAGACACAGACACAGAGAGCACACTATGGCCTCTGTCACCTTGGCTATGATGCCCATGACCTTGAACTTGCTTTGTACCTTCACTATCATTACCTAAGCTCAAAGCTCAGCACCTTTACACACCTGCTTCCCTCTCTCCAGGTTTCTCCCACTAATGCAATTGGAATTTGTCACTCCCTCCCACCAGGAAAACTCCACCTCCTCATTCAGGGATGCCTGAAGTAAGCACTTTGTGAACATTTTCTTTTAACACCCCCAAGGAAGATAAGCTTCATTCCTGCACTTAATTTGGATGGAAAGTTTTTTTTTTTTTTACTACATTTTACTTTTTTGTCTTTCATCTCTTTTTACCTTGGTAGACTGTGAACACCTTAGGTATATAAAAGTGTTCTATGTGCTGGGCGCAACTGGCTACTCAGTTATAATAGTAGTTGAATAAATGCATGCTGTGTGAATGAAGAAAAGAACATGGTTTCATAGGAATTTTCAATGATAAGAAAAGGAGAAGACTCAAGGCAGATTAAAAATGGTGTAGAGAAATTGCTATACACATGTATGTCATATTCTGAAATGGTTCAAAATGATAAATTGTTTCTAATGAATTAAAGTAGAAAGATGGAGAACCATAGAAACTATCAAAAGGCAACCCATAACATGGGTATGTACAAAATCATTTCATGAAATTCTTTGTTGACTCTGCATTGCATATGTGTGTGCATCTGCATTGATGTGTATGAATCTGGGTGTGTATGTGCATGTTGTGTGTGTGGGAGCGTATGTATAAGTTGCGTGTTGTGTGTATTATGTATTCACAACAGTACATTCTGGATCATGATGCAACGAAAATCCCTCTTACTCTGGGATATGGGCAAAAATATTTGAAAACTACTTTGCTAAAGGCTATAAAAGTTTAAAAGTCAGGTTTGTCCTTGTGACTGGGGAAAAGGACCTTGAATGGAGCCCAAAGAGCAGAGCAAGTTTGGACAGAGAACAGGCAGCCAGCGTGGGAGCTGAGGCACCTCTGGATTCAAGGGAGGCAGATGGAGTAGATGTTCTTTCTGCACCTGCCTTGTCCTGGTCTTCCCCATCATACCCTGATCTCTCTGTTCTTCCTGTGCCTGTTTCAGATTCATTTGATCACACTGGTTTTTATCTGGTTTGATAGTGAATGAAGAAGATCCCTTTTTGAACTTTCTTTCTTGACATTGTCTCCTTTATAATGTTGGACTTTGGTTTGTGGCGTGTTTTTGACAATCCTGTGAGCACACTCAATCCCTTGTTCTAGACCCCATTCATTACACAAAGAACTTCTGAGACCATTGTGTACAAAAGCCTGCACATGCCATGATTATTTATTTCACTCATGTTTCTTTCTTCATATATGTATGCCTGAGGACTTAGCATGATATGTACTTATTAAATTGTTCTCTACCTCCTCTAGATAGAGCTAACATTCAAATGAATGCTGCTGGAAGATGCAGAGCAATGGAAGCAGAAAATTGTTTTCACAGCAAAAGCTACCCTAATCCAGTCTCTCTGCGAAATAGTCACAAGTATGTAAGAGGGTCCAGCCTGAATCAGCAGAGCCTCACCTGCTGACACAGTGCAGAATTCAGCCCTAAGAGGAGCTCTGCAGAGAAAAACACATATCCAAAGCATACATGGTTGCAGTAATAAAAGCAATGCCATAAACTGCTTATTTGGGGAGGGCCTGTGTGCAGGCATTGTTAACTGATGTAATGATCCATGTGCACAGAATGTAAGACACTCAAAATAATCAGACAAGTTACTTTCAGGATTCCTTCAGATGTTTGAAGACCACATTCATAATCACACTGTGTGCTTGTTTGAAAGGATGTATGTCCCCTAGAAAAGTCATGTTTTAATCTAAACCCCATTTTATAATGGCAGAATAAACCCTATTCAATACTGTATGTTTTAAACTGTAATCAGATCATCTCCCTGGAGATGTGATTTAATTATGAGTGGTTGTTAAGCTGGATTAGGTGACGACATTTGGATGGGTCGTGGTAAGTTTCTGTTTTCCTATAAAAGAGGAAACATTTTGGAGAATGGAGGAGATTCAGAGAGAGCAGAGCTGAATAACATAACCACAAGAAACAGAGTCTACGAGACAGTGATCTTTGGAGATGAAGAAGGAAAATGCCTCGTGGGTAGCTTTGTGAAAGAGGAAGCAGGAGAAAAAGCTAGCAGATGACACCGTGTTTCCATGTGCCCTTCCGGATGAGAGAGAAATCCTGACCATGTTCACCATGTGCCTTTCCACTTGAGAGAGAAACACTGAACTTCATCAACCTTCCTGGACCAAGATATCCTTCCCCAGATGTCTTTGATTGGACATCTCTATAGACTTGTCAGCCTTCCTCGACCAAGATATCCTTCCCCAGATGTCTTTGATTGGACATTTCTATAGACTTGTTTTAATTGGAACATTTTCTCAGCCGTAGAGGTATAAACTAGCAACTTATTAAATTCTTCATTTTAAAACCCATTCCGTTTCTGTATATTGCATTCCGGCAGCTGGCAAACTAGAACACTCTGTTATTCCAGTTGTTCTCAAATAGGTGTATATCCAGGGCAAAGGACTTAAGAAAAGGGAGTGTTTAAGATGTACAACGTCAACAGGGAAGCCAGTGTGGCATGAAAATGATAAGAGGCACAGAAATGAAAGATGGTGTCAGAGAAGGTTGGAGTAGGAGATGGCTTCACTATTGCTGAAACTTCAAAGTACAGAGAGTTCCTTCTTCACATGTTGTACCTCTCAAACTTTATTAATTTGGTTGCAGATATCTCCCCTGAAATTGAATTGTGTCACTCCAATTACAAAAAAATAGGTTTGCATTTCGACTCTGTGCTATATGATGCAAATATTGGAATGTAGAAACACACACACATGCATACATACACACACACACACACACACAGCATTCGAGGGCCTCCTGGGGCCCTGTTAATACTATCCCTTCTCACCACAATCCCCAGTGACTAGGCCTGGATTAAATATAATGGAAACTGACAATATCAGATTGTCTATTCTGAAAATATTTTGAAATGGAAGGATGAAATTGAATCTGGCAACCCCCCAACAGACACATAAACCACATGCTTTCATCTGATGTGGTCATATTCTTCCCATGTTTAAAGATGCAAAAATCTGTTCAACCAATGAAGAAAGAAGATGTAATGGAATTGAGGGAAACAATATGTTATAAGCTCAGAGCTTCCAGAAAGACTATTCTGAATGAAACCTACGTGGATTCTGGTGGAATTACAATCTTGGTGTATCATCTTGATGCCCAGAAAAGCTAATCAAAAAAGAGCAACAACTTACCCAAATAGAGGCAGTGATATCTTTATACGATGCAAAGACAACAAACAGATTGCACTTGCCAAGAGTAGAATAAGCATAGGGAATAAAGGAACATTTCATACCACAAAATATAATATGCTTGACAAATGTTGGGAATTTTTAAGTGAACCAGTAAAAGACATTTAAATAGTATTGAATGCCATTTTTTTAACCATACAGACATGGTCTTGATGTAACATGAGTTTGCTGATAAATCTTGATAGGAAGTGAAACATTCTGCATCTTAATACCTTCTCCAATTTAGTAGGGAATATGGTATCCATCATCCTAAGAAGGTTTACCCATCATCAATATGTGTAAAAAGTTTTGCACAATTCCTCCCTGCTAATCAATGGGTGGCTATCAATGATAATATAAGGAGGTTGATTTTTCTTCTAATTCTCAAGTGTCATTCTTTCCACAATTTGTGTCCCCATCTCTATGACTTAATTTCATGTCCTCATCACCTTTCCTAGCAATCACAGAATGACCTGATATTCATATAGAACCAGGTATCTTCTATATTATAAAATGGATCAACAAATTATAAATCATAAAACCCCTATGACTTCCTTTTGTACCCTGAAGCCAACATTTCATAGCTTCACACACAAATTCAAACCTCTAAGTCTGCCCTGCCAGCGACCTCTCTCACTGCCATCTGCCCTCACCCATATGGATCTATAAGACATTGAACTTGACTTTCACGTTTACCAGTAGTCCATAGTTTCCATATTCAGTAACTTTATACATTTTGCTATCCTCCTCTTGGAGTCTCTCCAATACATTCACTATGAAGTACCTACATCCCTTCAGAACCTCCTTTTGAAATTCATTCTTAGCATCCTCAAGGAAGATGATGACTTCTTGTGTGCACTTAATTGGGATGGTAAGAACTATGATTGTGGGCTGCTTTTATTTATATCCATGTATTTTCTCTCTGTCAAATGTGAGTTCTATGACAGATATAGCAATTTCTACATACCTTTCCACCCAGACCTGGTTAGTTGGCAACTAACTATAACAGTAGCTGGTGAAATACATATTTCAATAATGAATGAAAGAATGTGGTTCACAGAATTGTCAATGAGAAGAAGCAGAGAATTGCTAAAATACATGTGGAAGGCATGTCTCCAGTATTTTCTGAAATTAGACCCCATATATGGATAAACACTATATGTTGCAAGAATTATAGAATATAGTAAACCCTAAGAATTGTAGGAGTGTCTCATACATCATAAGAGTACTTTCAAAATGATCAGGGTGGGAATCATGATGCTTTGTTTGCTTTTATAGATTATGGTAGAACTGACAATGAGCCTTAACAAGATTTGTTGTGTTTCTGCTGTTCTGTCCTGGAGAATCCTACCTTAGCCATATGATCAAGTCCATGCTAGCCTGCTGGAAGATGAGAGGACATGTGGAGGAGAGGCCGGTTGTCACAGTTTATTCATGATAGCCTACAATACAGCCCATAACGTCACCAGGTGAGAGAATTAACCAAGAAGATCAAATTATCCACAGCGAAATCACAACTGACCGCAGGTTCACAATGAGGGAGAAGAGATAAAAAGTCCAACACAAAGACTCACATAAAGTTATAAAACCAGCATCTTAAGCCATTTCCCCTTGGGATGTCTTATTACAGAACAATATCTAAATGAACCAAAAGGTAACATTAACAGAGGGTATTGAGATAAGTGTGCTGCTTCCTATACCAGGAACAGAATGACTTTTAAAAAGGTCCAAGAAAATGTCCCAAATACAAGTCTATAGAAATGTCTAATTAAAGGAATCCAGGGAAAGATACCTTGGTTCAAGAAGGCCTATGAAGTTCAGGGTTTCTCTTTCATCTGAGAAGGCACATAGTGAACACAGTTATGGTTTCCTCTCTTATCTGGAAGGGCACATGGCAAACATGGCATCATCCACCAGCTTCTTCTCCTGGATTCCTGTTTCATGAAGTTCCCTGGGAGGCATTTTCCTTCTTCATCTCCAAAGGCCACTGGCTTTTGGGCTCTCTGCTACTCCTGGCTATTTCATTCTTCTCTGCTCTTTCTGAACCACTTTCATTCTCTTTTGGAGAGAGAGTTTCCTCTTTTATAGGACTCCAGAAACCTATCAAGATCCATCCAGGCGGGTGGAGACATGTCATCACCTAATCCATCTTAACATCCACTCTTGATTCAATCACACCTCCAGGGAGTTGATCTGATTACAGTTTCAAACCTACAGCATTGAATAGAGATTATTCTGCCTTCATGAAATGGGATTTAGATTAAAACACGGCTTTCCTAGGGTACATACAGCCTTTCAAACCAGCACAAGGCACTTGAAGATAGCATTTATGATCAACACATATTAAAGTTTGCTTCTTAAAACTGTGCTTAAAAGTGACCACAGACAAGTTTCCTTTTCATATAAGTAGGGGAGTTTTGAAGGACATGTGTGTTTATACAGTATATAACTAGAATCAGAACTCTCCATTGCCAGAGGTATTTTGAAGGCAGGAATCATAACTCTCATATCATTCATCCTTTGTTCAAAGGATTGAAGAAAGTTCTGATGATAAGTGACATAAAGGGGTGATAGATTAAAGATATAGTTTGTTCATTCACCTATACATTGGTGTTTTCATGATATTTAGAAAAGGGCAGATACATTATTTAGAGGGTTAAGAGGAAACACTTTTGTACACATCACAGGAAGTTTCTGAAGCAGAAGAGCGAATATGAGTCAATAAAATAACATAGAACCCACAACACATTCTTCCACACCAATGAACATAATCCCTCATGTGTACACAAAGATTCCACACTTCAAAAAGGCAACCACATCATGAAAAAGAAATCCTTCTTTGGTAAAACCAATGCTTAATTGAAAATTTTCGTTCACCATTTTTAAGATCATCTTTGATGCTATGGCCATATCATAACCTAAATTTATAAATGGTGTCTCCTTCTAGACTCTCCTTGAAAGACATGCATTGAACGAACAGTTTATCTTCTAGTACTTTATTCCAGAGACAACCATTATAATCACCAATGACAAATGAGCTGAATAAGACAACATGATCTTAATAAGGAGGATAAAGCTAAATGACCTTCTCTATGAAACACCAGCATGTGAAAATCATCATTAGTATAAAGGTCTTTCAAGGTACATTTATACAATGGGATGACAGACACAAAGTGAAGTGCCCCAGTTTCCTTCATATCATAATTTTATAAATAGGCTTGACTGATATAGGTACATTTTCCAAGAGAGTAGGACAATCCACCACAACTCTTTTAGTAAAAAAATAAGGAAAGGCTTGCTTGTGATTTTAAAGTCAATTAAGTAATAAATATTCTTCAATAAAACCATTCTTACAAGTTATCTCTCATCCAAGATTGGGAAAATTGTAGGAAGAGTGGGGAGGTGGACAAGGTGAAAGGATGTTTACTAAGCAAGAAAAAACTGAAAGCTTAATTTAAGTAGGGTGCTTTAAATCAAACACATTTTAACTCTATGAAATAAATAGAAAGAGACATTCCCTACTTCCATGTTTGGATAAAAAGTCACAATTTCTGGATCTTTCATCCTTAAAATCAGAAGCACTTCCATATCCCTATAACTACTGATGTTTTAACTTTCTACTGAGGAATATTCTCAGAATCTTTTTTAATATCCATGTTTGCTCCCTGTATTTTCGAGCACTGTGACAAGATCCATTTATGTTTACAATTGTTATGTTGCCTTATTTGTATTTATTTATTTATCAATACATATAATCATTCACTGTTTTTGGTAATTGATTTTTACTTAAAGTCTATTTTATCAGATATTATTTAAGGCAACGCAGCCTCTTTCAGTTACTATTTGCTTGGAATATTTTTTCCATCCTGTCATTTTCAAACATTGAGTCTTATGGGCATACATTTTGTCTCTTGCAAACAAACTATAGTTTTGTCATTCTTTTTTATCCATGTGCCAACCAGTGTCTGCTGACTGGACAGTTTAAGTCAATTGCATAAAAGTAATTACTAATAAGGCACGAGATACTTTACTCATTTTTTCACTCGTTTTTATACATTTTATACCTTTTTCATCCCTGATTTCCTCTAATGCTGCCTTACATTCTGTATAAAAGATCTGTTGTAGCAATGCAAATTGATTCTCTTCTCATTTCCCTTTCTCTGTATACCTCAGATATATTTTTCGTGGTCACCATGGGGTTTGTATTTAATATACTAAATCTATAACACCATAAGTTTGTAATAAATTTACCTTAACTTCAACAGGCTACACAATATCTGCCCTTTGTCAATCTGCCTCCCCCTTTAAAATTCTTCCCGTGAAATATTAGCTCTTTATATATTTCATACCTAATAACATAGAAATATGATTACTTCTTCTGCATTTGTATGTAGGGAGACTTCTGTGACCAGACACACGTTACACACTTGTCTTGAACAGGTGGAAGGGCTGACATCACAGTGCACAACTGTAAGTTTCCCAAGCCATGGTGGTTGACACCACTCCTCCAGTGGCATGGCAGGTTGATTTGGAAGACATGCTGTGTTTATTGAATGGAAGGCTAAGTACAGTTAAAAAGTCAATTTCCACCCTAATTGATTTATAGGTTCAATGTAATACCAATTAAAATACCAACAACATACTTTGCAGAAATAGAAAAACAAATAATGAAATTTATTTGTAAGGGCAAAGTGCCCCAAATAGCTAAAAATATATTGAGAAAGAAAAATGAAGTGAGAAGACTCACAACACCTTACTTTAAAACATATTACAAAGCTACAGTGATCAAAACAGAATGGTATTGGCATAAATATAGGTATATTGAGCAATGAAATCAAATTGAGTATTAATAAATTGACTTTCTCATCTATGGACTATTGATCTTTGATGAGGCAGTCAAGTTAGCTCAACTGGTACAGGGCAGCCCCTTCAAAAAATAGTGCTTGCAGAATTGGATATCCATGCCCAAAAGAATGAAAGAGGACCGCTTTCTCATACCTCATACAAAAATTAACTTAAAATTGATCAAAGACCCAAACATTAGTGCTACAATCATAAATTTCAGTAGCAAAACATCTTAAGGAACTTGTTGATAGTCAGTGGATTCCTAGGCCTTGCACCCAAAGTGTGAGCAATGAAAGAAGTCATAGATAGATGGTATGTCATGGTTAGGTTCATGTGTCAACCTGACCAAGTGGTGGTACCGGTTTGTCTGGTTGGGCAAGTGTTGGCCTGTCCATTGCGAGGAGGACATTTCATAGAATTAAATCATGATCATATCAGTTACATCCAAAGCTGATTACTTTCCTAGTCAGCCAAAGGGTCGTGTCTTCTGCAGCGAGTAATGCTTAATCTGATCACTAGAAGCCTTTTGAAGAGGATTCAGAAGAGACAGGCTCTTCCTGCTTCATCTGGTGAGCCCCTCCTGCAGAGTTCATCCAGATCAGATTCCTTGGCTTCACAGCCAGCCCTGCAGATTTTGGACTCTGCATTCTTGAGGTCATGTAAGACACTTTTATGACTTTTATATTTGCTAGTGTTCCCTCTTGGATCCTTTTCTCTAGAGAACCCTAACTAATACATGGTATTTCCTGGAAATGGGATTCCTCTTCACATCAAATAGCTTTCTCAGAAACATAAAAAGGCAGCCT
>PVIY010061296.1:0-11293 GCA_004026745.1 Myrmecophaga tridactyla | reverse complement strand
AAAATGGGGGGTTTTAGGCAGACAAACTACATGATGTTATTTAGAATTTTAAAATATAATCTTTGTTGTTCTTCAGAGAACTGATAGAAAAGGGTCTAAAACAGAAGTGGGAAGAGCAAGAATTCTCATCACCTCATTATGGTACTATTCTAAGAGAGAAATTGGATAAGATGGGATGATGATGACACTAAAAAAAAAATGTTGTATTTTATATTACTTTTAGAGAGAGCACTGAAAGGACTTGGCTGTTGATTAGATATTGGGGTAAACAAAGGAAGTGGATGAACAAGGAAATTTCCAGGTTTGATAAACAAATAACCACCTTACAGTCAGAGGAGTGAGCAAAAAGCTGAAAGTAATTTGATTATAGTCAAATCTGATCTGATATAGAGAATGGTTTTTGGCATGGGTTCAGAGTCCACATAGGTCATATGGTGCATGCACTCAGAGAATTGGATGGAATCATCTACATTAAACTAAAAATCATGAATGACTGCTCATCGATGAACCTGTAAATTGGAATCTTGAAACACTCTGCCCGCTAGCTCAGGAAAGCAACAGAGAATCTTGTAGAAATAGAGGGAATATCTCCCTTTGGTGGAACTTCTTGTTCTCTTCTACTCCTGGGAATAAAAGATAAATCTAGGGACACAAAACTGAGATGGTCACACAGAAAGCTGGTACTGAATCAATGAATATCTGCAGGGACTTGCTAAGGCAGAAGCAAAGCTGCCTTGAATGAATGTGCCCACAATGTAGGAACCAAAGAACTACTATAGAAATCTACCTTCACTATACAGAAGGCATTCAATCACATAAAGAAGCAAGTAACCATGGGGAAGAAATTATAAGTTGAATAGTCGATTGATCAATTGCTAACTAGCCAGCTAGAAGTTTTTGTTGCTGGGTTTCCAAAGGGTAAAGGGAGAACTAGAGTATAAGACAATACAGAAAACAAGTATTACCTGAGGTAAGGAAGTGATCATTGTCAATACACACAATGTATGTGAAGGATTTTACTATAAAGAAAAATGAGCAGAAAGGTGACTCTCAAGACATCAGTTACAATGGCATGTTTGAATGTAGATGAAAATGATCCAGTAAAGACAGAGATATTAGCAATATAGAAATCAAAGAAACTATATGAAAAATATAATGAATTTTATAATTTTATCAGATAAATTCTACTTTAATGCTCATGAAATTATCAACTGTCCCTCATCCAATAAAATAAAAAAACAATACTTATAATGTACAGCGATACAATAGCAGAAAACCATGTTCCTCACTTATGGTCATCTGAAAATAAAACTATTTTTCAAAAACTTTTCATCTGAAATGTATCTGGCCTTTTTAATATAAATGTGCCATTAGTTAAAGTAATAGTCACTTGATAGAAGAGAAGTTTTAAATATAAACGTCACATCCATGGCACCAAGTCTAAAAGAGAATGTGCATATACTGAATCTTTTCCAATTTAAAAAATTATGTAACTGGATTTTTAAAATCTGCCTTCTTTTTTTTCCATAAGAATATTTTGTTTCCTCAACCAGGTTTCTTCCTATCCTTTGTTACTTCTAATTAACATGCAAATATGCACAAATTTTATTTTTACAAAGGCAAATCCATAAAAGTAATTGAAGCATCTACAAAACAGTTGCCTGATAAAAAGTCCTTAAAATACACACTTTCTTTTTCTATAATAATGTTAGAAATATAGAAAATTTAAGTTATAAATTAAGTTCATAGTTAATTTATACTATGTGGTGTGTAGTTTTTGTAAATGCAGTAACATTAAAAGATCTCTAGGAGTTCTTACATCTTGATTTCCTTATATTCAAATTATGAAATACAGAATTTATAATAGCACAAGTATAATTACAACTGGCTTTTAATATATACAATGCACTCAAGCATATGCATTCATGCCTGTAAATTTCTTGAGGAGTTTCACTATTATCACCATGAGTACATCTATGGTAATCATTTATTTGGTACATAATTTGTAAGACTAAAAATAATCTAAATCACAAACAATAAGTAGATTGTTGCTATTTGTACCTCTTTCATAGCCTTTCCCACCTGTTTTCTTGGATTGAATTTCCATAGTTTATGTGTAATTACTAATAATCCCATGTGGTGCAGTATACCCCATGTGGTGTATTTAGAAACAAATTAGTAATTTATAAATTATATTAAAGCTCACATATCTTCTCTGAGAACTGATGGATATTTAAGGTTGGATGGCTTTTGAATGACTCATCTGAAGACACAGGGTTTAGATGGCTGTAATAGGTTTTATGTTTAGGGTATAATGTGGGAAAGGGGTTAGGAATTATTTTACACTTGGATATGATAAAATGTTTGTAAATGACTTTCTGAATCACTTTTTGGTATGGTTTATTGCATGATTCCTATGGTTTAGGAGAGACCATTTGGCCCACAAAAACTTAATCTCTGTTTTTTAAATGGTGTCAATCTTAATTTTCATTACCCTTATATTCTAGTGATAAATTTAAAGTGGGAGAAAGTGGATAGGTCCAAAATTTTATAACAAAAGAAGGCAAGATTTTTATGCCAGCATGATGGTAAAGTTTAAATATGTTGCCATTCACAATGAACATATTAATGTTTCAGTATAAATCCTTTGGGAATCCCAGAAATGCTATAATTTTCAGATTTCAGAATGAAGCAGAAAGGAAATCACGTAGCAACCACTTTTAGGAGCTCATCAATTATAATTAATGGGCCTTCTTGGTAGAATTATATTTCTACCTCACATCCCAAATTGCCCACCACCCCTGATTCAAGGAAAATCATATTTCTACAGAAATTTTCTTCTGTATATTTTCATATGTTCTGAGATCAGTCAGTTAATTATTTAAATCCTAAATAAGGTAAATTTGGATTATAGTAGCAGATGATAAAAATTTTAGTCTCTCTTTAAGCTGCAAATTTGTGCTTATCAACATTTTCATTTTGAGGTCCATTTAGTATCTCTGTGGATATACATCCTTCCTTGATTGATCCATTGATTCAAACCATTTTTTTCTTCAATCTTCTGTACTCCTATTTTTTCCCACTATTGCTCAAAGAAAGTGATGTATTGATCTTTATAAGACGATATAGTTTAGTAATTGTGAATCAGTCCTGTTAGCTGAAGTAACTAAAGTGTGACAGAGAACTATTCCAAACTTCAAATCACTGTAAAGTATTGAACTCTATCTAGATGACTTATAGCATTATTTCTCTCAATAACAAGAAAGCCAATGGAGAAAAAGACATGCGTGTCTCCATGTTCCCCAGTTAGTAAAACTGAGGAGCCTTCTTTCATCTGGATATTGAAATTGTAAGCAGTCAAATAACTTCTAAATAAAGTGTGCATAGTTATTTAGAATTAATGTTTTGCAACCACTAAATTCCATCAGCTATAATGTTTACTTATGTCCTTTCCTTGATATTGGTAAAATATTTTCTTGACTCATATTAATAGCATAAAGGGCATTGATGAAGACAGTCATCCTTAGCTCCTCCATATATGCCTATCCCTATGGAAAGAAAAACAAAAAGGCCTCCCAAGCTGAGCAGAAATCTGTACAACTCAGTCCTATATAAGTACACACACACACACACTCACACACATCCACACCTAATAGGTCATTCACTTATTATTAAAGCCATCCTTTAATCTAGGAGAGAATTTTTTTTTTTTTTTTTGCATGGACAGGCACCAGGAATCAAACCCAGGTCTCTGGCAGGGGAGTCAAAAATTCTACCACTGAGCCACCATTGCACCACCCTAGGGCAGGATTTTTAAAACTGCAGGTCATTCCCCTAACAACTTCTAATGCAGAATAGAATTTAACAAAATATGTTGTTATCCCAGAGTGATTCAATCAGTGAGTGGAAAAGAATCCACAAAGCCCCTTTTGGGGAGTGGTGAGAATGGGGAGAAATTCAACTTCCCCAAGTTGAATTCTTGATATTCTCACAAGCAGTGTGGACAACCAAAGCTATAGGCAGAGCCCCCAGTCTTGGGGTTTGTTCATATGAAACTTGACTCCACAAAGGATAGGTCAAGTCTACTTCAGGCCTAAAAGTCACCCCCAAGAGAGCCTCTTTTGTTGCTCAGATGTGGCCCCTCTCTCCAACCAACACAATGAGCAGTCTCACCACCCTACCCCTCTCTATATGGGACATGACTCCCAGGGGTGTGGACCTTCCTGGCAACGTGGGACAGAGATCTTGGAATGAATGGAGACTCAGCATCAAGGGATTGAGAAAAACCCTAGACTGAGCTGAGACTTAGCATCAAGGGATTGAGAAAACCTTCTCGACCAAAAGGGGGAAGAGGGAAATGAGACTAAGTATCAATGGCTGAAAGATTCCAAACAGAGTCGAGAGGTTATCCTGGAGGTTATTCTTATGCATCAAGTAGATATCATCTTGTTATTCAAGATGTAATGGAGAAGCTGGAGGAAACTGCCTGAAAATGTAGAGCTGTGTTCCAGCAGCCATGTTTCTTGAGGATGATTGAATAATGATACAGCTGTCACAATGTGACCATGTGATTGTGAAAACCTTGTGTCTTATGCTCCTTTTATCTACCTTGTCAATAAAGGAGTAGAACATATGGAATAAAAATAAATAATAGGGGGAACAAATGCAAAAAAAATATATATGTTGTATGTTGTAAATACAGGTATTGCTTCCCCCCAATTTTTAATTGCATACAAAAATATGTGCATTTCGGTGTGATTGTATCCATGTTATATGCTGAGGAGAAATGAAAATTTATTACAAGGGGGTAGACTAAAATTTTGAAGACTCAAATTCCTGGGGAGTGGAGGTACCAGAGCATTAACAAGACCAGATCCTTTTCTACTTTTTCTACCAAAAATAAGGGAGCTTTAACAGAAGCTATCTACCAATGAAAGTTGGGGTATCTGAGCTCTTTTATTCCCAACAATTGTGAAATTAGACAAAATTTATATAAGCCACATTCTCTTTCATTTATTGGGACTATAAACAAAAATGGTAATAATTATCAAAGATGATTTCTAGTGATGTATCACTTTCATTATGTTTGTATTAATAATTATTTCCTTTGCCCCATTCTTCTTACTCTTACAAGAATTGTTGCTATCTATGTATCACTTGATAGCAGACTAAAAGAAGCATGTATAATATTACTAAGCAGGAAAAACATCTAGTTTAACCTTGCAATCTAAAATTAAAAGGTGAAACAAAATTCTTGATTAACAACCACAGTTATTCATTTTGTTTACAGCAAAAATGATTATTTGTCTTCTAATGGGTAAATCAATACTTGCTTGATTGTATCTGTTTCTCAGAATTACATACTTCTAGTTCATTAACTTTTTAAACTAACTGCCAGCCTTGGAAAACTATACAAAATTTATTTATTTATTTATTTTTATTTATTTTTTACATGGGCAGGCACCAGGAATCAAACCCGGGTCCTCTGGCATGGCAGGCAAGCGTTCTTGCCACTGAGCCACCGTGGCCCACCCTAAAATTTATTGATGTTCCTTTTAAAGCATTGATAATTCCTCTTTTCTCTTTGGTTGTAATCAATCCTTCACTTAGTCTGTATTAAGAATAAAAAGTATAGTGTATAAATGTTCCAATATACTTTATCCCTCCCTGATTGAGAAAAAAAAATTGAGAAGACCATTTGCTTGTTTACATATTTATATTGGTAAGTCTAACTATGGACCACTCAGTGATTATTGAAATCCATCATGTACTATGGATTCTAAAATAATTGTATAACCTGAAATGAGTATTATAAGATGTGAAATAATAAATGAATACAGTCATAAACTTTTCCAATATGTAAACTGATTAGGAGGCTAATGTTCATTTATTTTAAAATATTTATGTTATCCAAACTATGTCACTGGCTTCAATGAGAAGCAAAGACATGCAAAGCTCCTGCTCTCATGGCAATTACTTTACAGTGTGTGATATAATAGGAGGTATTATATAAACTTGGTTTTTAGTGATAATCTCACTGAAGAAGTGGCATATTAATTAAGACAGATGTGAATTTCAAAGAGCCAGCCATGTCACTCAGGCTGGAGTGACAACAATTGCAAAGTCCTAACACAGAACTAAGCTTGATGCAAGCAGTAACAGAAAGGGAGTAGTGCTGCTGGTCATGCCAAATGAGGGAAAGCGGACTCACGATTAGCTTATCAATATTATCCTGTATTATCAACCCATCTATTACATCTTTTAGGAGGAATTATAAGGAGAGTGGAGAAAACTTCCCACTTTTTTGTTGACTAAAATTAACAGAGACATCCATTTTACAGGACTGATGGAATATTAGATCTGCTATTTTTGGAGTGACAAACACATTCGGTGGGGTTCCTACAGCTGTGGTCTTCAGTGGCTCCCACCGACCTTTTATTTGATGACTTGGTTGGTTCTTGGCTATATATAAGGACATGGGGATCTTGCCAAACCAGGAAAGCCGGTGCATAGATGAAAAGATTCAGAGATATCTGGCAGCCATTTTTGGTGACTCTGCCTTAGTTATCTTAATCTCTGTGGGGATCAGCTCTCTAGTAAGGCCACCTAATAATAATATCTCTTCTCTAGGCTTTGGGAGTCTTCCTCTTTCTCAGGCTGCTCTCCAACATGCTTACCTCAGTCTCTTCCTCTTCCATAGCAAAATCCATACAAAATATAGAGCCTTCCAAGAAAACAAATCTGGGTATATAAGGTTAATGCCTTCAACCCCTAAAGGATAGTCTTCCTTTGAAGCAACAAAGTATATAACACTACAATATTTTTAATAGAGAAGGGATTAGGGAAAAGAGGGGAGAAATATTGCAGGCCACACACATATTTTTAGAGAGCTAGATAATTCAGGATATCGAAAAAGATGCAAGACCAGACTGAAAAAAAATTATTGAATTTATTAGGAGTATAAAAAGCTGAGAAGATATTGCTAGAAAATGTAAAATTATTACTTCAGACATGAACAGCCATCATACAAATTATCAATAAAATTTCTGTCGCTACAACTTAAGCTAGAATAGAATCTTCAGCCAAAACTACTTATGAAATCATGGAATTCAAGTATGGAATTTTACAGTGGAAAACCCACTTACACACAGAGATTAATTGACAAGTAGAAATATGAAATATTTTCCTTGTAGAACAGAAAACTAATGTCTTGCTTAATTGCGATGATTAAATTAGCCTCAATCTCTGATATACAGATTTATATAGAGGGACTTCAAATTCCTCTGTCTTAAGATTCTAAATATATAGTTTAAAATGGAAACATTTTTAAAGCCTTAGAATGAATTACAGGGGGTTTGTCCTTTAATTTTCCAATTAAAACAAAACAAAACATAACAAAACAAAATGCTTGGAAAGTCTGCTAGATCATTTTAGGGAAGAATTAGAGCTATACTAGTGGAGACAGACCATGACCAGGAGTGAGGAAGAGGGGAAGCAAAGAGAGAAATCAATCTAAAAGAAAATGAAAAATGTTAGGGATCAAGAAAAAGATGATGTTTATACGCAGTGTGGAAGGGAGAATTATATTACAGATTAACCCAAAGGAGTGGCATGATAAGGGTCTGAGCCATTGTGTATGAAAAACACACTAAAACAGATGTGACACTCAAAATTAAAGTAAGAAATCAACGTTGGACACCTCTAGCACATTCAAGCAGTATTAACTCTTTCGGTTCATCACTGACAACAGAAAAAGTCAATTACGAATTGCCTCTTGAAAAAAAATTTCACTCTTGGCGCAAAGTAGATTTCTGAAACTGAATTTGAAACACATCCACTTTCCTTGTAAGATGTGCAATTTATAAAAGTTACTTTGTGACTTATACTGGTTTCTCTTTTAACACATTAAAAACATAATGTATGCTATTTGTCAGCTACTCTATTTTTACATCTTTTCATTATTATTCATAGCTATAAATATAAGCAATGCTTATGATTAAAAAATCCATAATGTCTCACAGGGTCATTTAAGAATCCAGTTATACAAACTTTGGGAATACAGTATTATGGTATCTATAAATTTTTTAAAATGTCCTATTTTAGGGAAGTTGGTTATAACTGAACCTTAAAAAGTACTGACATCATTTTTTCTGGGAAATAATTATTTTTCAGATATACTTCTGTAATGTAAGTTAACTAAGTATCTGTTGCTCCATCGCTCTTGCTTTGGAACTACATATTCCAAAATTTGTTTCCATTTAGTGATTCTATTTCTTCAAATCCCATGTAGTTGGTAGCATATCCACTCAATGGATGCACTTCTTGCCAATATCATCAATGACTTCTCTATGTCTAATTTCAAAGATGTTTTAAAACATCATCATATTGAGCTACATTAAGTATTTTTCAGAGCCAAGCACTTGTTTCCCCTTGACTCAAGCTCTTCTCCTTGATTTCACAAAATCATGTCTTTTTATTTATTCCTCCTACTTTCCTGGCACCTTTGAAGACACATTCAACTCTATTGGCCTTTAAATGTAGACATTTCTCAAGACACAGTGTGAGACTCAACTGCAATATTTACTGGATGACTTTTCAATATATGACTCTAGTCCAGACTTTAGGCAACAGCCCAATATAACTAACCACATTCTCCTGTCTGAAAATTTCTTCAAACTCTAAATTAAACACATGATTTATACTCTTCTAAAATTTCAATCCTCTCCAGTTTTGCCTAACTTAATGTGTGGGAAATTATGCTTTATTTCCCCAAGCTGAAAACATAGGAATCAAGTTTATGCCTTTCTCTTCCTTATCTAATTAATCACTAGGTCCCTTGATTTTTACTTCTGAACTATGTCTCACAGCCCATTCATGAATTCTTTACCTCCATTTTCCTTCTGATGAGGCTGCTTACATGACAATGAAACAGCATTCTAATGGAAAAAAACATCCTCTATTGACCCCTTTCAAGCAGTTCTGCACATCGCACTCACAGGCATCTACTAAAAATGCAAATTTGGATATGTCATGTCAGTTCCACTTAAGATAATTAATAAACTTCCTAACATAACCTTAAGTCCCTGTAAGAACCGGTGCATGGTCACCACTCCATGCATTAAAACCTTTTTTTCCATGTACCCACCATGACTGATTCTTCACAAGTCAGAATATTTGCACAAGTCTTCCCTTGACTCATATCTCAGCACCCTTGTCACTACTCCCTTTGCGTAGTTAACTGTCCACCAGACCTCATAAATAATCCCTAAATTAAACCAACTCTCCTTGTAACATGCCTTCCAATATACTTACACTTTATTTTAAAGGAATTATTAATGTTTAATGAAGTAGCTATGTGGTTTTTTAATTAACATCAGTCATCCTCGCAAAATTGCAAGATCCATGAGATGAGATTGATAATATTTGCTCAATTCTCTATTCATAGCAAATTGCATGGCACCTGGCTCAGAGTAGGCGATCAAGCATTTATGAATTAACATGTGAATGAATGAAAGATTGAATGAAGGAACTTTCCACAGTAAAACAGTGTTAGATACATTCACTATCTTCCTAAAATGTTAGTCGCTTTGATCTCACTGACTCTTCTATCCAGTATAAATTTAATCTAACCACTTAATTTCCTTTCAAAGCCCAGTACTCATTTAAATATTATGATATGGGAATAAACCCAGCAGTTTATAACATGGAACTGCGTAAAGCAAAATACAAAAGCAAAAAGGAATTGAACATTATCCACGAAAATATGCATAAACGAGAAAGTACTTCTGCATTTTAAAAGTCAATTGGAAACTACTACCCCTCCCAAAGGTGGAGGGGGGGCAGTTTTAGGTATTATTTCATTTCATTATGAAATGTAAATTAAATAGCAATCACTTGTGATGCAACTTGTTTAAAAGAAAAACAAACGCTTGCTTATAGTAGAGAAAAAAATGAGTAAGGTGTTACACTTAACCTTATTTCCTCAGCGTTGCCAATTGTGTTCCTACCCTTAAAATACGTATTGTCTTTGGGCCTTGCACCCTACTGCTCCAGTAAAAAAAAGGATCATATTGAAAATGACAAGCTCTGTTCTTATTTGCAAAATGTAATGGGAGATCATGCTTATAAACCAAACAAGTCATCTGAACATTGTCTGCTCTTTAATAAATTGCTCTAGTAGGGAGCAACACTTTCCTGTAGTGACAAAATGAAAGTTTTAGAGGAAGAAATAATTCGTTTTAGAAATATTATTTTATATCCTCCTTGCTGTAAACTATATTACAAAAACTTCATCCCTGCTCTTTGTAATTTTTTTCAGTTACAAAGAAATCTCCATGTGACTATACTGAAAAAAAGTTTCTTCAAAACACTCTAAGATTTCTTACCAAAGACATATGGTACTTCACTATGTTTAGTAACTACACAGCTTTAGAAATAATTTTTTAATTGAATTAGACCTCCAGGGACCATGTTTATGAAAGTTTTCTTTATAAAAAATATTTAAAACTATCATCCTCCCTGTCCTCAGTTCTATAGTATCAGAGCTGTATTTTCTCAAGTAATTTCGTCTGTCTCTTCTTCCATGGCCAGTGGGCTCTGTAGAGAATACATTTGTTGTCTTTCTCCTAATGCAGGGACTTACTCCACCTCAATGCTCCACTAAACACATTTGCATTATTTATTCTTTATAGGGACACTAGAATTGGCAAATACGGACGTACTTTAATGGAATAGACTGAAGCCTCTTCTCCCAGTGCGTGCTGAGGAGGTGGATTTGAGCACTAAGTGCTGTTCAAGGTACTTGGGAAGTCCAGACAAATGTGAAGAGTCAACTTCTGGATATTTGGAAACTTTGTGTCATTTGGCCAACCATTATGAACTAAGAGAGTATCCATCAGAATCCTGGCAGAAAACTGATGGCAAACTCAAACCGGGTCATTTGAGAAGAGTTTATTAAGGGAACTGTTTAAAGGATGTGATCAAAGAATAAGTAAACCACATAGGGAAGATGCAGTGCCTTGAACCAGTAACAAGGTTATCAGCCTGCAACATCTGTGTTTGATGCCTTGCTTTACATTTCCTTGGCCTACCTTTGACTTCAGGAGAGAAATGATGGACAGTTCTGGGTGCATGGGCAGCCATTTTCCTTGTGTGCTCTGGGATTTTCTCTGAAGCCACAGGAGGTGTGAGTGAGAAGGAACTGCAAGGATGCAGAGGGAGCAACTATCTACCAATGGTGGGTGGTCGGAATTTGCATATTCAAGATTTCCATCTATAAGAGAGGAAAATCCAG
>PVIY010061295.1:0-11286 GCA_004026745.1 Myrmecophaga tridactyla | reverse complement strand
CAAAGATCAAATGTCCATAGATGAGAGGGTCTATATCTGAGCACTCTATTCGGTTCCATTGGTCAATATATCTATCTTTATGCCAGTACCATGCTGTTTTTACCACTGTGGCTTCATAATATGCCTTAAAGTCGGGCAGCATGAGACCTCCAGCTTCGTTTTTTTTCCTCAAGATACTTTTAGCAATTCGGGGCACCCTTGAAGTAGCTTCTTATGCAGCAATAGATAACTAAAGGTATATATATAAATTTAAATTATGAATATGCACGCCACCAAAAAGAGTATACTTTTCTTGTCAAATTTAGTCCTTATTAAAATAATCCCTGACTCTGTCTGTATATAGTAAAAAGTTTGACAAAATTTCTCATTCTGACAATTTCTGGATTAATAGTTGAGTCTAGAAGGACAGATTTACTATTGGACACTTATCTACAGCAAACTACATGTTTACATATAAAAATAAATTAATCTCTATTACCATGAAGAGGCAATCATTTAATTTGGGGATCATTTTTAAAAGATTTTAACATTTAGTAATTTATACAACTTAATCTTAATTAAAAATATACCATCATTGGCCAGAATGAATACTATTACCTGTTCAATACATATTGTTCTCACCCCTTTACAACAAAAATTTATTTTAACATGTTACTTTAAAAAAAAAAAACAATGGGACAATGTAAAGCATTGTCAAATTTGGGACTATCTTGGGGCTCAATTATGCTGTCTTTCAATATATGGATTTCTCTAAGATTATTTGTAATATAAGCATCTGAAAATGTTGTGATTTTATTATCCACACCACTATCATTTTTAAGGAAAATTTCAGAAAGCAAACTCAGCCTGGAAATCATTTTCTTTGTTGGCCTGGATTAGCTTTGCATATGTTCACTGTCAGCAATGGCAGCCAGGATTCTTGGAGACAGTTCTTAGTTGCTTTCATGCATGCTCCTGAGGTAGGAAGAGACTCCCAGGCAGCTTCCGAAGCCTGGGTCACCATGTTTGGCCAGACTTGAAACTTCAAGCAATTTAAAGCCATCTTCTCACTGCATGAAGAAGCTACCTTAGATGACCTGGCATTCTTCATTCATTCATTCATTCATTGAAATTGACTGGATCCCTGCTATAAACCATGCACTCTGCAGGGAACTGGGAGATAGAACAAGACACTCTCCAAGTAGGGTGAGTTAGGAAGCAAATGGGAATTTTTAGCTTTAAACATACTTTATTTTATTTACTTCTGATTAATATTGACCGACAAATAGATGGTTCATTAAATATGCTACTGTTATGAGAGATTGAAGTGTTTTGAGTACCCTCATGCATAATTCCAAATTGTCTTACTGACCACATTAACTGCTTGCTTTTAATGGACTTTATTCAGTTGCAGGGATCTTACTAATGGGGAACAGCAGACTAAAGTTCAATAACTATTTAACTTAGAGGTTAGTACATGTTAGAAAATGTTTCATAAAAGGTACAAAGGCCTTGAGGGCTTTTGGATTGAAATTTAATGCTTCTAAAGTTTTAGAAAATAATTCTTGTTTCATGAATTCATTTGTGGTTATAACAAAGAAAGAATTCATCTGTGTTTTCATAATTAGGACACACCGAGAAGCTTGGCAATTTTCCAAAATTTGGATAGTAGAGATAGACTAGCTAATTTAGGCTCTGGCCAATATTTTACACTTTATCTATTGATCTAAGTAATCATCAATATACAATAAAAGGTGAACTCAGCAGGCTTGGGATGTTTAAACATTACACATAACAAAAAAAATGGGCTGGCCCTTGTCCAGCTTCGGGGCATCACCTCTAATCCCTTGGAATATCCTTCTGGATAAGAGTATCCTTGTTTGCTTGGGGCCTTGGACCAGGTCAGATAGTTTATGCTAGCAGTGGGGTTTAGGTTGGGGCCTTGGACCAGGCTGTATTGGTTTGATCTCTGGAGGGGCTGAAGACTGAGCAGCTAAGGTCAGCCATGTAGGCACTCTATGCCGCCATGCCTGACTGCCAATAAAAACCCTGACACCAAGGCTCAGGTGAGTCTCTTTAGCTGGCAATTCTTTGCATGTGTTATCATACATATTTTCTGGGAGAACTGGGCATTGTCCAAATGATTCCACTAGAAGTGGGCTTTCCAAGCACTGTTCCTTATGTGTCTTTTACCTTGGCTGATTTTAATGTGTATCTTTTGGCTATAATAAACTGTAACCATGAGTATAACAGCTTTTCTGGATTCTGTGACTTCTTCTAGCAAGTCACTGAACCTGAGGGTGGTCTTGGAGACCCCTGAGACTTTCAAAAAGAAGCAGAGATCAAGCTGAAGACTGCTGGATCCCTACGATTGAATAGGTAATGGCTGGGGGTGCCTTTGGCAAGAAAGAACTATTAAGACAGGGTAGGGAATAAGTGAAGGGGAGTGACAGATAGAAGAAGGAGGAGGAGAAGGATGAGAAGAGAAAAGGAAGAAGAGAAGTAGAGAGGAGAGAACAGGAAAAGAGATCAAAGGTGAAGAGAAGAAGAAAAGAAATAGAGGAAAGAGAAAAAAGAGGGGAGAGAGGCAAAGGGAAGGGAATATTGTGATTAAGAATTGTATTGTCATCTTTTGGAAAGGAGATGCCCCTTCTTTGAGGGCACTGCTTCATCCACAATCCTGTGGCCCAGTGAGGCTGACAGAGCTCTCCACACTTCTGGGATTGAGGATAGGCATGTGATCTAAGCCAGACAAAGTAATTCCCCTAGATTTTTCAAATTGGTGAAGCTGTGATTAAACTGGAAGATGCTAGGCCATGTTTCTAGCATGGGAAGAGGTTGGTCTGAGAGTACAAAGCTATAACACAAAGAGATGAAGAATTGCGAGACACAGGGTGGGGAGACCTGGGGAGATAGAGTTCTCAATCAGCCCTGAGGTTCCATCCTGGGGACAGCTTTTCCTCAAGTGCTCTTTTTCACTTCAACTGGTTTGATTCCATTGTGTTCAAGGATTTAGATGGACACAGGAAGAGAGGGGGGTGGGGGAGGAAATAAAAAAATAAATGAAAGGAAAGTTGTATATGAGGGTAAGCATAGAGGACCACCAACAGTCACCTCAGGATTACTCAGTGAAATCGATGGTACTTGGTTGCCTTTACTTGAATTGAATTTATTTAGTAAGTATATAACATTATGAATTACATATTGAAGTTGAGAGAATGAGAGAATATATAGCAGATATAGAAGGATAATGATAGTCCAAGATCATAAACAAAGAAAAAAATCACAAGATACATAAGTCAAACGCTGTGTAGGATAATGAAAATTTTTTCTTCCTAAAAATCATCCCCATGAGGGGACAACCAAATCAATAGACTGAACCCTCAATCTTGGGGTTTGCCTCTATGAAACTTATCCCTGCAAAGGGTAGGCTAAGCCTACTTAAAATTAGGCCTAAAGTCACCCCCAGGGAACTTCTGTTGTTGCTCAGATGTGGCCTCGCTCTCTCACCTGACACAGCAAGTGAACTCATTGCCCTCCCCCCTACACAGGACATGACTCCCAGGGGTGTAAACCTCCCTGGCAACGTGCGACAGAAATCCTGGGATGAGCTGGGATCTGGCATCAAAGGATTGAGAAAACCTTCTTGACCAAAAGGGGGAAGAGAGAAATGAGACAAAATAAAGTGTCAGTGGCTGAGAGATTTCAAACAGAGCTGAGATTTCTTACCCATTATATAGCTATCCCCTTTTTAGTTTATGGTGTATTGGAGTGGCTAGAGGGAAGTACCTGAAACTATAGAGCTGTATTCCAGTAGTCATGTTTCATGAGGATGATTGTATAATGATACAGCTTTTACAATGTGACTGTGTGATTGTGAAAACCTTGTGTCTGATGCTCCTCTTATCTACGGTATGGACAGATGAGTAAAACATATGAATAAGAAATAAACAGATAATAGGGGGAACAAAGGTTAAAATAAATTGAGTAGCTTGAAATGTTAGTGGTCATTGATAGGGAGGGGTAAGGGATATGGCATGTATAAGTTTTTTCTTTTTTATTTCTTTTCTTGGAGAGATGCAAATGTTCAAAAAATGATCGTGGTGATGAATATACAACTATGTGATGATATTGTGAGTCATCAATTGTAACCATATCAAGAATGTTTGTAAGTTTGTTTATTGTTTACAATAAAAATATTAAAAGAAAAAAGTAAAAACCATCCCCATGAAGAACATGACATACTAAGAAATTAGAACATTATCTGTCAAACAGTATTTATACTTAAAAGCATGAAAATTATTTTTGAGGGGGCTACAGCTTTTCTGCCTAGAAAATGAAGAGGGCTAAATTTTTCATAAACTTATGATCTTGTATAGACTTTTTCTACCCCTTCTTTAGTTACTGCTAATTAGAACTTCTCCTACATGCATTATTATTAAGTCATTTTTCTCTACCTTGTCCATATCATGAGAGGTTTTGTTAAAAAGCCAATAAATAGGGCGGCTGCCATGGCTCAGCAGGCAGAGCTCCGACCTGCGGTGCTGGAGGTCTGGAGTTCGATCCCTGGTGCCACCTGCCCATATGCAAATTAAAAAAAAAAAAGAATGTTAGTATGCCTGTTCGTTGTTTGTAATAAAAAAAAATTAAAAAAAAAGCCAATAAATAAGAAAAAATTTGCATGACCCACCTCCTTGACTCCAGTTTTTGGTTTAAATTAATGTAACCTCACAAACTTGACCATAGTTATTGCCAATCACACAAGCCAGGCCAATCAGAACCGTTCCCTGGAATCTTTTCGTTGTCCTATTAGTAAGCTGTGAGTGTATGAGTCCAGAAGCTGCCAGCAGCCATGTTTCTTGCTACATATAGACAATGGTTTGAACATAGAAGAAAATAAAACCAATAGAGCAAGAGAAGATCAAGTCTAATGACATTTGATTACTTAATACTAATTAGCTCCACACCTTTTTTACTGCCTTTATTGCAGGTTGATTATGCAAGTCAACATATTTCCCTTTAGATGAAAGCTGATTCGCATTAGATTTCTATCACTTATATCAAGAGTCTGACCAATTCAGGGGCTGTGTTAATATTGTCTTGTGGCTGCACGTCATAATATCACAACTTTTTTCACATATACAGGTCACTTTTGGTCTATGTCCTGCCCACTCTGACTCTAATGTTTACAGTACACTTGCCCAGAGTTGGCATCTAGTGACATCCCTCCCAAATTAAAAAGTAACAGGAGAATTTGAAATTATTTATGGTAGAATTATTTTTTCTCCACTTTAATTTACATTAAAATTATTGGAAACCTGCCAAGATCTTGAAGTACAGCTGTATTTTGTGAAGTAATTAAAAATCATAATGCTGTTTGCAGTTCTTTCAGTAACCGGAATGAATGCTATATATAAAAAAAAGCATTCACTAAAAGGAATGTGTTGTGTAACATAATGTATGCTAAATGTAGGTGGTCTAAAACTATTTTACTGCATTCCTGCGTTTACTCGTAAACTCTTAAAGTACTGTCACTAAAGTGTGAATACTATTTGACAAAAGGAAGTCAGTTAAGCCGCTTAGATGATATTATTTTAAATAATCCTTTCTGTATTTTTTTAAGTCAAATTGTATAGTTAGCTAATCCATCCACCTATTGTAATATTAGTTGGTGAAAAATGTCATGCATCCTGTGCTTGGTATAATTACATACATTCCTTTGCAATTTCCTTTTGTTGACTTTAGTTGTATTTTGTATCAGAGATTTAGTAACTAGGATGTCTTTTGGGTGAGAAAATCCCCGATTTCCGATCTTTGTCATTTACAAATTAATGACTCAAAGTATTACATGTACATTTCCATAACTGTTTGTCTTGGTGAGGCCCATATTGAAAATGATTTTCACTATCATTATTATTTCTGTTCTTTAACATGATCTCTCGGTATTTTTTAAATTCCATTTTTCTCTAAAAGTTCAGGAATTGCCTGTCAGAAGCTCCTTGACGACAATTTACCAATGACATTATTGGATGAGTAAACTTGACAGTTTCTTTGCTAAGATACTATAGCTTCCATAGCTTAAATTCTTCTTACCCTACTGTTATTTTATGCCACCTGATTTTTTCATATGGTATTCTTATCTGAGTAAACTATTTTTAAAATATATTTCCCATATTTATTGTGCATGTTATAAGCATACAACATATTTTAAAAATGGGATTTACAGTATATAGTTTAATCACCTGGTTTATAACTAAGTATATTGTAAACATCTTCCCTTGTCTTGTGCAAGATTTAAAATAATTGCATAGTAGGGAGAAAAATAACCAACCTTATTGGGGGAAATTTAGAGTAATTGAGCAAACTTTTTTTAACGAGCAAATTTGTTACTTAGATATGGATTATACCTAAACAGTACAGCTAGTTACATAGCAAGTCCACACCTTGTATTAATTTAAGAACATTTCAGAAGCTCCATTTAACTGGTGGAATGACCTTGAGGCTCTTGTCTGAAGTTCCATAAAAGAAAGACCCATTAGGAAATCATAACCTCTAGCTATGGCTTTGTCTCAGTTAAAAACCAGTTTCTAAGCCTTGGATCCAACATTGCTTGTGTATAAATTAATCCTCATGCACAGAGCCACTAGCAGGCTCATTGGCAGTGATTTGTGCTAACTTTGGAGTATAGTTTTCCATCAGTTAGGAAGTTTGAATATCAGGGCATTGCGCTCTAGTTGTTTAAACAGAAATGTCTTGCATCTCAAAACAAGAATCCAAAGATCAAGAAGTCCTATACTGCAAACCATTAGGGTAAGACCTAGCTTTTAATTATATCTTCCTCTCGGTTGGCTTTCTTTTCAGGCTACCTTTCCACATCAGAGCCAGGTTTCACACTCTGACATGCCCCCTCTAAGAGGAACAAAAGGTTATTATTCTGTGGTCACCTCTTAGGAGGTGGATTTCCTGGGACCCTTTCCTGTCTGCATCCCTTCGTGTCTCCTAAACCAGGACTGAGTTAAGCGCCCATCCAAAACCACTGCTGATGAGAAGAATGATATTGCTGTAACTGATGAAAAATCAAGATCCAAGCTGGAGCTAGGGGTGGCAGTGTGGTAGGGAGACAGGTGAACAAAGAGGGTTGGATAGTTGGAAGGAGTAAGTGTGCTTTTTGGAATAGATGTTAATAAGAAAAGGGGAATGTTTGTTTTTCCCTCAGCTATTGCCCATTCGACTCTGAAAACATGATACTCTTTTGTTTCGTTGCACTGCATTCTTCTCCACAGCAATGGCAAATGCTGATTCTATTGTTTTTCCAATCTGTAACAGACCTCCAACATCCAGTTTTCATTGACCCTTAAAGATGGAACAGGAGAGAAACTCACTTCCTGTTGCTGTTTCTATTAGACAGACTCAAGAACAGAGCCTATAGATAAAGAGAAATTCATATACATCTTCAAAGTAATTACCTTTTTATTTTTTGATATACTTATTTATATATAACCTTCCATATTTCAAACAACCTTGAGGAGTTCACTCCCACGATGTATGTGAGCATAATCACACAATTTGCAATATAGTACACATAATATGAGATACATATTCAAAGGTGATCCCTTAAAGACGCATGTAGTTGCCCAAAGTGATCAACACAGGGAAAATCTCACAATGTGAACATATCATCATCAAAGGTTTTTTAGCTGATCACTCCGTGCTGGATTCAGCTGCGATCATGTTACATTCATTAATTCACTTGGTCTCGTGCAAACATGAGAAGTATGTTCATGCCCTTTTATAGGTGAGGAAACCAAGGCACAGAGACATTAGGAAACTGCCCCAAATTCCCATAGCCTGATAAACTGGAAGGTTGGGATGTGAGCACAGACCTCAGATCGTCACCCTGCCCTTATTAAACAAAATGCACAGACACACATTTAACTACAGTCATTCAATCGCCCATAGGAAGGCACATTGCCTACCATACACCCTAAAGAGCAGGGCACCTGGTATCTGAGCCACGTATCTCATGGGTTGGGGGACACTTCCCTATGCTACCTGGCTCCCATACCTTTTCCCCATATTTTGTTCTCCTTTATGAAAAAGAAGATATATTACTGCAGGATTATTTGTAATGAGGATAAAGGAGTTTGTGGAAATCAAATAGCTGTTAAAATGTGATGTCACATTTACTGATGAGGAAAGATGTTTAATCACACAATGTTTGCTGTAAAAACTGAGCCAGGCCATCTATTGATTGTAAATTTGTAAATTATAGGTTTGTATAAACATGTAAATGCCCAGAAATAGGACTGGAGAGATGCCAGGTGAATTGTCCTTTGTGTTAGTCAGTGGAACAGAATATAATTTAGGATGTGAGAAGAGGAGTTTTAGGGGATGCAAATAAACACAGTCTAGGAAGGGAAGGTCAATCGGGCCAGCTGGAGGAGAATATCCAAGAAATACATGCTGCCTAGAGGATGGGTGGATTCTTCAGGCCAGACACTGGTGATTCCCCTGTCTCAGCACTACACAGGGAGGAAAAATGCTCAGACCAGCTCCAGAATAATACCAAGCACAACTGGGCCAGGAGTGCTCACCTGGACCCCTCTCTTTACAGGGTTAATAGGAGTTCTGACCTACCATGTCCATCCCAGGTAAATGCTGACTCAGCCCTTCCCAGCATTGTGGAAGGCTGTCCCCTTAGCTGGCTGCAGATGTCATCAGCCATAGATGACATGGACTTTCAGCATGTGAAAGTCCACAGCAACAGAACAACTGAGCACCTCACCTGGCCAAGTGAACACCTGAACGTAACTACTACAAACATAGACTATGAAAAGATTTGTATTTGGTCTTAATTGGGGTCCAAAGTGATTTGAGGACATAATGAAGGAATCATTTCAATGTAGTTGGTGAATCACTTTAGTTATGGGAGGTTCTTACAGGGTGACTTTCAAAATAATAAATAATAAGTCATTGCCACAGTCATTCTGATAAATGACCCTGCCTATGCTCACTTCTCAAAAGAGTTTTGTTCATCCAAAAAAGTTTCAAGTCCCTTATTTTGTAGGTACTGTTTTAAGCACTAAGGACACATCGATTTTTAAAACAGACATGGTTTCTTGTCCTCGTGAAGATTACATTTTTCTGGGCACAAACCAATTACACAGCTTGCCATGTCTTCATCTATGAGATCTCGATGAAAATCAAGAAAAATAAAAAGCTGACTCCTTCTCATGTATGGTGATGTATAGTAGAACTACTTATATTCCCATTCATCCACATTTCCTGGAACATGGTCAGGTTGCACTTGCTTGAGCCCTTCTGTTTGAGTGGGGTCAGGTAACTAGTTGTGGCCAACAAGTGGTAAATAGAAATAACCTGTGTCACCTCTGGGCAGGAACATTTAAATATCAGCACAAGATCCTCCAGGGCTCTCCTTTTCTTCTGGCATGAAAATGGGCAACATCTGGGCTGGCGGCTGCTTCGTCAGTCTGGGCTCCTGAATGACTAAAGAGATGTCCGCTCCCCGCTTGCCAACTCCCCGTGGACGTGGAGTGTGATGAAGGCATTTTGTTTTTTTATCCTCTGAGATCTTGTGGGAGAGGCATTATTTTTGTTTTAGGTGGGTACATGGTCCAGGAATCGAACCCAGGTCTCCTGCATGGAAGGCGAACATTCTACCACTGAACCCCCATGCACCCTGAGAGGCATTATTTTTTATGCAGCATAACAACCTATGCTGACTGATATAGTATATTTCCAGGAAAACAAAATGAGGCATTTTATATTCTAGTTTATATTAAGACCTTTTATATTAGTACCTGACTAGGCACAAGCAGGCAGATATTAACCAAGCTTTGTACAAAATTCCTTCCATTAGAATTAAGAGGCATCATCTAGGACTTGTCTGTCACCTTTTCTATTTTCTTGTTCCTGATTATTGGCTCAGGTTCACGGCTATAGCTCTGGTTCTTTTCCTATTCAGTCCTTAGTATCTTCTTTTCACGCACTCTACAACCGTCTTGAAATAGATATGGCACTTATCATCTACTGCCAACACCACCTATTTCTGGTTTTAGACTTCCTCTACCACATTGCACGAAACATTAATGCACATATTCCTCACAGCTAAAATAGCTCAATCCATGCATGACGTGTTAATTTATTTGAATGGTCTAAGGGTAATTCTACAATATTCCAGTGGGTAGTGATACACTTAGACCAGTTCTATCATTTTCACATCATCACTTTATTAGTAAATGATATTCCAGTTATCCTATGTCCAATCCCCTTTCCTCTCCTACCTAAGAGAGCAGGGGTAGGTCAGATTAGAATACAAATTTGGTAACCAGAACTCTGGGACATGTTTCTAGGACTGTGTTTTCTAACCTTAGTACAACAGAATTACCTGGGGAGCTTTAAGAGATCCCAAAGCCCAGGCAGCACCCCAGACAAATTACAGCAGAAGCATCGAGGCCAGGGACTCAGCATCAGAATTGTGTTCTCCTCCCCACTAGACTCTAATGTGCAGCTGAAGTTGAGAATTACTCTTTCAGAGGTCAGGGCTGGGGCAGCTGAAGGTGCATAACCAAAGCATCTAGCAGCAGGCCCACAAAGAAGAGAATCAGACCCAAGAATAAGAGTTTTGTAGGGCCTACCAGGGAAAACTGACCATCTACAAATTTCATTATCGGCACACATCATAGATGGGCTTAGACTTTCTTTTTTTTTTAAATTTTTTATTAATTAAAAAAAATTACAAGAAACACAAACATTCCCAACAAATACACTCAGCAATTCACAATATCATCACATAGTTGCATATTCATCATCATGATCATTTCCCAGAACATTAGCATCAATTCAGAAAAAGAAACAAAAAGACAACAGAAAAATATAACAAACAGAAAAAAAAATTTTTTTACAGGCCATACCCCTTACTGATCCCTTTCATTGATCACTAGCATTTCAAACTAAATCTATTTTAACATTTGTTCCCCCTATTATTTATTTTTATTTCATATTTTCCTCTCATCTGTTGACAAGGTAGATAAAAGGAGCCTCAGACACAAGGTTTTCACAATCACACAGTCACATTGTGAAAGCTGTATCATTATACAATCATCATCAAGAAACATGGCTACTGGAACACAGCTCTACATTTTCAGGCAGTTCCCTCCAGCCTCTCCATTACATCTTGGATAACAAGGTGATATCTACTTAATGCGTAAGAATAACCTCCAGGATAACCTCTCGACTCTGTTTGGAATCTCTCAGCCATTGACACTTTGTCTCATTTCACTCTTC
>PVIY010061294.1:0-11306 GCA_004026745.1 Myrmecophaga tridactyla | reverse complement strand
GTGCAAACAGGCACACACACACACGCACATGCATACACTCTGGGCACGCCCCCATTTTCTCTTCTGTGTTACTCTCTTCCCTCCCTCCTTCCAACATCCACCCCTCCTTGCACTTGTCTGGGTCCTCACCATCGTCTTGAAGAACTGATTTACTTTCTTCCGTTTAAGTGTCTTCTTGTCTCCTTCTGAGAGATGGAAGAAGGTCTGGCTGAGGCGGGGGGATGTGTTGGCTTCGTCCAAGCCGGGCATACCCGCCACCGAGAGCGTGAGGGCTGGGAGGAAAGCAGAGACAAGGGCGCGAGTGGGTAGAGGAAAGGCGGTGCTGTGGGACAGGCAGGGTGACTCGGGGGAGGGAGATTGGAGGCAGCATGGGGGACAGCGCCAGAATCCCAGGCCCTGGTGTATGCCCAGCAGAAGGCGGGGGGCCCCTTCCCTGCCGAGCCTGGGGGGTGCTGAAGCTGTCTGCCTCGGGCGAGGCCTGCCAAGCCCCACACACAGTGGTCCTGCGTCCTGCGTGGCACATTTGCCTCCAAAGACACATCTAACGGCTCCTGGGTTGAAAATGTGGCAGCTGAGCAGGGGGTAGGACCCCTCACTACTCAGGGTCCTGACTTTCTCAGAGCACGGCCCGAGGTGGGGCGACCACGTGGTCTTACTCTTCTCCCACTCCCTACATCAACTGCCTGGATTTCTCATTTCCACCAAAGGCAGGAGGCAGTGGGAGAGTGGCTGGGACCAAGCAGCAGAACTGGCAGAGGGACCGTGTGGTCTGGTGGTTATGGACCCCACAGGTAGGCGCCTCCTTGCATAAGGAGCTAAGCCACTAAAAAGAAAGACTGGTGGTGAGTACAGCAAACTCCAAATATGCATCTGGATTCACATCCAGGTCAGACAGACTTGAGAGATTAGCCGCCTCTCTGACCTCAGTTTTGACTGTGGTAAAAAGGAAGTAAAAGCACAGACCTCCCGAGATGGTGGGAGTGAAACTGCTCTGTACCCATCCAACACCACAGCCGGGCGAGGGGTTGGGAGCATGGTTCCTATAAGGTTGGGGACGCAGGCAAGAGGCTGACATCCTCAGTGCCTCCAGTTCCTCACCCATAAAACAGGGATAATATCACTATTTGTTTCATAAGTATGTGTCAAGGCGTTAAAATGAAGGAGAAGCAGCATGGGGCCTGGCACGCGGCAGTCAGAATCAGTGGGGGGCTCCACTGAGCTCCTCCTGCTGTGGTCCCCGAGCAACATGGGTCTGTCTGTTCCTCTCAGCCCCAGCCCTTGGCACGGAGGGCCTGGCACGTTGTGATAGATGCTAAGGGCCAGATCTCCTGCCAGGGCCTCAGTTTCCCCATCTCTGAAATAGGAATAGCAAGCTACATCCTGCAGCCTCATCACTGGAAAATGAATGGGTGAATTGGGGGTGAGGGGAGCCTCTGTGCATTAAATACTTTGATGCTGAAAGATGTGGGGCAATTTTTTAAATCCCAGATATAGTCTTCCAGGTCCAAAAAGAGGCCCTGGGGCTCTGAAATATGTCAGGGACAAACTTGGAACCTGGAGAGGAGGCCTGGCTCATTAAGAACACAGGGCCACCTGGTGTTGCAAACAGATTCCCAGTGACTCCTGAGGTACAGGGTGCCAGCAGGCCTGCAACCCAGCCCAGGTAGAGCTTCACCCCCAGGACGGGGTGGGCAGTGTGTGTGTGTGTGTGTGTGTGTGTGTGTGTTGTGTGTGAGCAGAGTCTCTCTCTTCTGGGATGCCAAGCCCACTTTACTGTACACACCCAACCCCGTCCACCCTCTACCCACCAGGCTGCTGGCCCGTACTACCCCAAGTCCTCGTGGGTGGAAGGTGGCAGGGCACATACCTGGAATGGTGGGCATGGACTGGCTGGCAAAGCTCATTTGAGAGAGGATGGACGCCCTGGGGGGAATGGCCGCGTGCTCTGAGAGGTTGGTGTCACTCATGAATTCATGCTTCCTGGAAAGCTGGATGAACACACACACACGTACACACACACAGACTTAGCATGAGGCAGCTCTGGGCCCTGAAGAGTCAGGGATGAAAAGCTCTGGCATGGTTTCTATGGACCAAGCTCCAAGTTTGCTTATTCTGTTTTGTATCATTCCATGCCGGGCTGCCATGTGTGGTTGCATAGGTTCTGTACTATACAATTCTGGGGGAAAGGAGAGCATTCATTTAGACTATTATGTAAATGACTTCCCATACAACTGTGGAACACGAAGACTTATTTCTAGTCTTCCCTCCTACTATAAGAGTAACCTTGGGGGACTTCTGAGGGTCTGCCCTTTATCAGAAGGCATCTCTTGCTCTTTCATCTGGTCCTCTTCCTTTGCTAGGACAGTGAATCCCTCTTCCTCTCCCAGGTTCCCAGGATACTTTCAACAAACCTCTCTTCTGGGGGAAAGCTGGGATTGAACTCAGGGTTGTCTGGCACCAAGTCTCTTGATTAATAAATAGTTTTTAGTTTGCAAGACAATCTCTCTATGACCCCAAAACTTCTCAAAGCCAGTGCTGGGTGGTTTTCATCTCTGTACCTCCAGCAGGGCCCAGTACCCAGGGTGAACTTAGTGGAGTCTGATGTGATGCTCAGGGGTGAGAATGGCCCTGGGGCTGGGGAGAGAGGGCAGAGAGATGTAAAACACCCTGCTCAGTCGGGCTCCTCTCCCACTCAGTGGGTGAGCCCAGCTGATTCTCCCCAGCCCAGCAGAGCCTGAGGCAATGGTAGACAGGACCTGCACGGGCTCTGGAGTCTGACGGCCAGGGTTCAGATCCTGGCTCTGTCACATCCCAGCCATGAGTCACATCACCTCCCTGATCCTCGGATGCCTCCTCGGCAGTACCCACCCCACCGCCTGGCATGTGGTAGAGATTTGCTGACACTGGGGGGAGGAGCCTGCCCCTGCCACTCACCCGCTTCAGTTCCGAATCAGCTGCTGCTTTCTCATCTGCAAATACCACACTGCTCCTTTTGGTCCTCTTCTTGGACCGCCGCAGCTTGACCTCAGGCAGGGTGCTCCCTGGGGAGATGGGATCCTCCTGCTCTGCTTTCGGGGTCCTGGGCATTGCCAATTCCAGGTCGAAGCTGAAGGATAAGAGAGACAGCAGTAGAAACTGCAGTTAGAGCTGGAGTGGAACTGCCTTGCAGGGACTCAGGGGACCTCAGGGGCTATTTCCCTGCTTGCATAGCAGGGAATTTGGGAGTGAAGGGAAGGCAGCTGCTTAACTTGCAAACATTCAAATTGTAAGGTAAAATGAGACTGAAGGAGGTAAGCCATTAAAAAGAAAGACTGGTAGTGAGGAGAGCAAACTGGTTACAAATATGCATCTAGATTCATATCTAGGCATTGCCACT
The DNA here is from genome assembly GCA_004026745.1 of Myrmecophaga tridactyla. Lineage (NCBI taxonomy): Eukaryota > Metazoa > Chordata > Mammalia > Pilosa > Myrmecophagidae > Myrmecophaga > Myrmecophaga tridactyla. The sequence goes on along the minus strand of PVIY010061294.1, from coordinate 7,930 downwards.
CTTAGCTGAACAACTTTGGGCAAATGGCTCAACTTCTTTTCAGCATGTGGTGAGCTGTCGTGGCAGCTACTATTTAAGGAGGCCACCTAGACAGGGAAGAGCCAGAGGGCTCCAGGTGGGTGGAAGGGGAGACAGCTTTCTTGCAGCAGGGGAGGGAAAGCCCCCAGGCAGAAGTGTGGGCAGGTGGACAGAAGAACTCTGGGATGGGAGATGACCTGTCCTGATGGAGAGAAGGCTTCCTAGGCAGAGGTGAGAAGATTCCAGTTGGAAGCAGGCTGCGAGAGGCAGCTCTGGGGGCCACCAGAGACGATGGGACTGGGCATCTGAATGCTAGGGGTGAGGTCCTGCTAGGCCCTCAGGAAAAGCCACTCTGCCTCTCTGAGTCTCAGGTGACCCTCTGCAAATGGCGCTGACCACGGTAGCCTCACCAGACAGTTGCATGGGTTTTAACAAGGCACCGGATGAGGAAAGATATTTAAACTGAAAGGGGCAAGAAGGGAGGCTGCCAGGGCAGAAGGAGTAGAAAGGGGGCTCATCTGAGGGTGGGCTGGGGAGCAGGGGTTCGCCTGGGAAGGCAGGGACCGACCTCTCAGGGGTGGCCTTGCTGGGGGTGCTGCAGTCGGAGTTCATAGACGCCAGCGAGATGATGGACATCTGCCTGTAGGAACGCAGCATCGACCTCGGGCGGCCCATTCTTCGGTCATCAAAGTCTGGCTGTGGGTGGGAGCACAGAGTGGTCAGCAGCCAGAGTTCCTGGAGGCCACAGCCTGGGGAACGTGGCCTTGACCTGGCTACTGCCTCTTCCCCAACCTGGACAGAAGTTTCCTGGCTGGCTGAGGCTGGGGGTGTAGGGCAGTTGGGAGAGGCAACCTGTCTCATGGGAAAACTCCCGGACCAGAAGACTCGAGATCTGAGTTCTCCTCTAGGCATTTCCAGTAACTCACTTCCTCTCTGGGCCTCAATTTCCCCATCTGTCCAATGAGAGGGTTAAATCAGGGATACTGATAACCTTGGTGATTTATGATTCTATTTTATTGGGAAAGGATAAAGAAGACACATCTGTGAGGACCAAGTCAATGACTTCTTTAGGCCATGGAGTTCCGTGGCTAAAAGCACTGGCTTGGGAGCCCAGAGCTGGGGCAAATTCTGATCCACGTGCACTTGCTGTGCAACCTTTGGCAAGTTACTTAACACCTCTGAACCTCAAGAAAAGACACCAGACATTAAAAACCATTCTGACTTCCCAGTCTTGATGTAAGGATTAAATGACCTAAGAGATGTTAAGTGCTTAGATCAGGCCTGGCACACAGTAGATGCTTCATCAATGTAGCTTTTATCATCTGCACAATCCCTTGAATGCTAAGGATCACTCTGTGTCTATCTGGGGGTGATTTTTTGAGGGACCAAGCTTACAGGAAGGTTTCCTGGGATTGGCCCCAGCAATGCTGGCCCTTGGGCTCTACTGGAGGTACGTTCCTCTGCTGGGCCCCTTCCAGCCCTGGTCGCTGTCATCCTTCTCTGCCCCACCCTGCCCCCCTCACCCACTTCCTGCCACAGTGACCACCATACCATTTCTCTGACTCCATACTCCTTCTCCACCTTCACTTTCAGGTTCTTGAAACATTCTTCCATCCGGTCGTGGAAGGGCCGCAGGTTTTCTGATACCCTTTTCTCGTGGATTTTGATCCCAGCTCCCAGGAAGGGGATCTGGACAGAGAGTTGGTCAATGGTGAGCTGGAAGCCAGCATCCTGGCTGGCCTCAGCCTGAGACGAGCCCATCAGGGTGCCGAAGACAAGTCAGCCTTCTAAGAATCTTTCAAGGGCGTCCCGGTCCTCTGGGACCTCTGTGCAGGCTGCACAGCTATGGGAAACAGGAAAAGCTGCAACCTTTGGATCTGCTCTGCCAGGGTAAGGAAGACCTGTGGGCCTTGCCTCCCAGGAGGGCTGGGCTCCCCTTTAGATGCCATAAACTCAGGAAAATTTCTCTCTTGTAAAATCTGCTGAAGGGAGGAAGCACTATTGCTTTGACTTCAAGCCTTGCAAAAGATGTTTTTGGCAACGTGGAAGGGAAAATAGGAATGTCAGAAGCTGGGAGACAGAGGGGAAGAGCTGAAAAGGAAAAGAGGAGGTACACAGTCTCATCTAACTATATGGAAGGTCCAATTATACTTTATATGGTTGCTAAAGAAAGATAAGAAGGTATTAATGCCATAAAGTTAACCAACTGATAGGGAATCTTAAAAAACGGATGGAAATATATTAGGAAGGTACAGAAGAGGGGAGCATCAGTGTAAGGGAGTTCACTTATTGTTTATCATACAAGGAGGTCAAAGGGTGCTGACTGAACAGATTCCTCAGTGGATAGCAGGAGAGGCACAGCAGAGCTGGAAGAAACAGCTGAGAAAGCTGTAGTGTGTTCTTGAGACATACTAGAGGTGAGAAGGGGTAGAGTGTGGATTATTTTGAAAAATTAAAAATTAAGATTTCTAGTTTTAAAATATCAAGGGAAAGACATTTCTGCCTCCTTCTCTCAGCGATCTCCCCAAAGCAAGGCAAAGAAGAAACTGAAATCTTCAGTGATTTCACATCCATGAACCCGATCCCTAGAAAGTGAAGGCAGAAGGCAGATGGATGATGGTAGCTGAGCTTCCAGAGTGAGGAGGGGAGTGGATGGGGGTGGGGGTGTCGGTGAATGAGAGGCAGCTGCTCTGCCTCTAGGAACGCAGGAATGCCTCAGACCTAAGAGGCTCTGGACTTCGATGCACTAGGCACCAAAGGGGGCAGGAAGGAGGAGCCAGACTGGAAACAGGGATTGAAGGGAAAGTCCGTGTAATGACAGTGAGACCTTCACCATCTTTTCCCTCCCCAGTTCTCAAATTGCTAGCAACGAACAGAGCAGCCAAGGTTATCTTGCTATGGGAGAGCCTGAAGGGTGCATCTCTGGGGAAAGTGAATGATCTCATATAGAGGTAGATATTCGTGGATCATCTAAGCCCCTTAAAATAATGCCATCAGTTAACAAGGCCCTCTTGCATGTACAGACTTTCATTAAGCTTTTGGTGCCTTGGGCTCAACTACAAAAAGACTGTCAAGGATTGGCAGGCGTGAGCAGGCATTCTCCTACGTGGAAGACAGCTCAGAACCAACACAGAGGAAACACAGGAAAGATGGAAGGAAGGAAGGGAAGGAGGGAAAGAAGAAGGAAAAACAAAGGGAAGAAAGGAGGGAGGGAGTTGGACTTATACCTTTTAGTTTTATTTGTTAGAAAAGATAAAAAGTCAATTAGCTAAGCATCCATCTCAGGAAATTAGTAAAAGAAAAGCAAATTAAACCCAAAGAGAACAGAAAGAAGGAAATAAAAAAAGGTAAGAATAGGTATGAATATAAAATAAACATATGACAAAGGGGATTAACCAAGCAAAGAGTTAGTTCTTTGAAAAGGTATAGATCTGTTACCCCCCTAAAAGGACTACACAAGAAAAATACCAATAACCAATATAAGAATTTAAAAAGGAGTATCACTATAGGCAATACAAGAGCATAAGAGGAAATTTTTTAAAGTTTATGCCAATAAATATAATATTTAGATAAAATTAACAAATTGCTAGGAAAACGCAATTTACCAAAAATGACACCATGGGAAATCTGATAACTTTTAAATAAATAGAATGCATTTTTAAAAAAACATTCACATGAAGAAAAAACTTCTGGCCCATGTCGCTTCACTGATAAATTCTCCCAAACGTTTAGGCGATAAATAAATGACAACATTATACAAACTCTTCCCCTAAAAGTGGAAAAATAGGGAACAATCTCCAACTCAGTTTTTAAGGCCAGGTTAACTTTGTTAACAAAAAACTGAATGAGGATATTATAGGAAAGGAAAATTACACACTAATATTGCTTGTGAGCATAGATGCAAAAATCCCAAAGAAAATGTTAGCAAACAGAATTCAGCAATATATAAAAATGATAATACATTATTGACTGAGTGGTATTTATTTCAGATATGTAAGGTTGGTTCTAACATTCTAAAAACACCTAATATAATTCACCAAATTAGCAGATTAAAGGGAAAAAACAATATGAGCATCTTCACAGATGCAGAAAACACATCTGGCAAAAATTAAAAACCCATTCACGACAAACTAGGAAAATAGGAATGGAATGGAGCGTCTTTAAACTGTCACACAGTGTGTGAAATATTGACTCGGTACCTGACGCTGGGGACACAGATGTGTTCTCTTTCCTCGTCAATTCATCAGTGAAATAAGGCAAGAAAAATAATTAAAAGATATAAAGATTTGAAAAGAAAAAGTACAACTTTCTATATTAGCAGATGGTGTGATTATATTACACAGAAAAATCCAAAAGAATCTACAGACAATTTGACTGAAGAATACAAGTCAACGTACAGAAAAATCAATTGTGTTTATATAAAAAAATGACTGGAAAGTGACATTTAAAAGACAATACCATTTACAATAGAATGAAAACATCAAATACCTAGGAACAAATGTAATACAGGATGTGCAAAACATTGCTGGGAGAAACTAAAGAACTGAATAAATGCAGAGATAGCACATATTCATGGATTGGAAGACTCAATACTGTTAAGATATCAATTCTCCCCGCATTAATCTAGATAATTAATGTATTCCTAATCAAAATTCCAATATGTTTTCTGGGAGTATACAGGAATTGACAAGCTGATTTAAAAACGTATATAGAAATGCAAAAGACTTAGGAGGACCAAGACAAACTTGAAGAAAAACAACAAATTTGGAATACGCTCACTGCCAGAGTTGAGATTTACTACATAGTAATTAAGACAGTATGGTGCAAGAAGGGACAAGTAGACCAATAGAACAGAACAGAAAGTCCATGAAATTTTATGTTAAAAGTGCTACTGTAATTCAGTGGGGGAGGAGGAAATAATAGTTTCTACAAGAAATGGAGCCGGAGAAATTGGAAATCTGTATGGAAAAATAAACTTGCTCCTTACTTTACTCTAATCAAGATGGATTACAGACCAAAATGTGAAAGTTAAGACAATAAAACTTCAGTATAAAACACAGGACAACTTCCTTATTATCTGGGCTGACGCAGATAGGGGACATAAAAGCACTGATGATATAAACTGATAACTTGGACTTCTTCAAAATTAGAAATTTCTGTTCATGAAAATACATCATTAAGAAAGTGAACTGATAAGCCAAAGACTGAGAGAAGATATTTGCAATAAATGTATTTGACAAAGAACCCATAACTATAATATATATATATATATAAACTCATATAAATCAATAAAACAGGACAGACAATTAATAATATAGGCAAAGATTTGAACAGGCATTTCCCAAAAGGGTTATCCAGTTGGCCAATGAGCACATGAAAATGTGCTCAACGCCATCGTTCATCAAGGAAATTCAAATTCAGACTAAGCCAAGATACCACTCCACACCCACCAGAAGGACTACAATTAAAAAGACTTACAGTATCAAGTGTTGGTGAGAATGTGGAACAACTCTGACTCTTACAGATTGTTGTTGGGTGTGTTAATTGGTTCAGCCACTTTGGAAGGCAACTCATAAGTCTATGAGTTGTTTATGTCTATCAGGGGACACATACTAGAATGTTCATAGACATTTGCTTATAATATAACCAATCTGAAAACAACCCATATGTCCAGCAGGAGACTGGATACATGAATTTTGGTATATTTCTACAACAGGTAACATTTAGAAACAAAAAAAGACAAATCTCTGATACACAGACAACCTGGATGAACCTCAAAGATGCTATGTTGACCAGTGAAGCCAGACACATGCAATAGTCCAGACTGTATGACATCCTGATGTGATGCCTAAGAACAGGCAACACTAACCTTCAATGACAGAAGTTTGGCAGTATCTACTGAAGTTGATTATTCTCCTATGCTATGCTGCAGCAATTCCACTCCTAGGTTTACACACAACAGAAACTGTGCATCTGTGCAGCAAGGAGACCTATACAAGAATGTGCACAGCAGGACTATTTCCATCAGCCCCAATCAGAAATTTGCCCAAATCTCCATCAACAGAAAAATAGATAAATGTATTTTGGCGTAGTCATATGACTATGACTGCTATACATCAACAAAAATGAATGCGCTAGAGCTATGTACAACAAAATGGATGAATTTCACAGATTTAACATTGAGCCAAAGAAGTTAGACGCAAAAAGATGCATACTGTGTGATTCAATTTATATAAAGCAAAAATAAACTACAGTGTTTACAAAAGCAGGCTAAGGTGGTAAAGCCCTTTTATTTAAAAGCAAGGAAATGATTACTATAAAAGCAGGATAGCAGTCTGTTGGGGAGGGGTAGAAGGGGGCACAAGGCGGGCTCCTGGGGTGCCAGCAGAATTCGATTTCTTCAGTGGGCAGTGGTTGCATGGGTGTATGTATTATAATAAATCAATGAGCTACATAGTTTTATATGTATGTATTTTCTGTATGCAATGCTTCACAACAAAAAGTTTAGAAAACAAAAATACTGTAGACATCTTTCCATGCTGATACAGAGAAAAGCTTTAATAATAATTAAAAGGAAATTTATTTTGAAATATGTGAAATCTTGCACGCAAAATGTACTTTGAAAGCTTCAGCATTCGTTGGGTCGCTAGACATGCAAATAAATTCCCCTTTGAAATCTAGGGTTTTTGTGTTTTAAGAAAATGTAAAGTGGATTTTTGGCTTTGCAAAACCAAGATCCAAACTAGAATTAAGATCCAAGAGGGCAGGGAGCAGGCCCTTTTCTGCCTGGCGCTCTATCTGTGTGCCCTGGCACTGTGTCTGGGACACAGCAGGGACTCAATAAACATAGGTTGCAGGAACGGATGCAATGGAATGGACCTGGAGAGCCAATTTGCTCTGTATAATATGTAAAAAGCTTGCTCTAGTTATGAACAGGGCTGCCTCTTTTGAGTTTAAGAGCCCACAATTAGGGTGCCTGGCCTCTGGGTCGGAAGGACAAGGCTCAGAGCCCTCTCCTTAGGGGGTTTAAGTGGGTCCCTGTAACAAGGTGGCATGGGGTAGGGTGGGGTGGGGGCGTGCTATGGAGAAGGTGGCCACTAGGGGGCACCCTCTGAAGCCTAGTTTAATGGCTCTTAGAAGAGTAACATCCCATACAGACTTTAAAGTCTCCCTTCTTTGTAGTGGGCCTCAATTAGCTCTGAGTCTTCAGCAGAATTTCCTTTTAAGTTATAGTTGGTAACTGTGAGGCCCAGCCGCAGGTTTGGGGTGTGGTAGACACAGCCAGGAGAAGTGTTCCCAGGGGAGCTGGCCAGCGGAGAGCTGGGCAGTGCTACGGTTTGAGCGCGATATCCTACAACTAAGCCAATTTGTTGGACATGCTAGTGCTCATGAGGACACACCAGAAGTATCGGGGAAAGGGAACCCAGCTAAAGCCTGGCCTTCCTGCTTCCCAGCTGGGGAGGAGGGGAGTGGGGAAGGAGAATATCATTATCTGGGGGACAAAAGAGCATGGTGACCCCTGATGGCTGGGGACCTTGGGGATACTTGGGTTTCACAGGTGGAAAAAGGTAAAATGGAAGAGAAAATTCCAGACATACAAACAGCATTCAGGAAAATGTGCCTGTGCAGCGCCTGGTGTTTCATTTTTAAAGCCCCACTTTGCATAAATTGGCAGAGGGAGAGAAGGACCTGAATTAGGAATCCTTATTTTAAGAAAAGAGGCTGCTCCCAGTGCTTTCTCTTTCTCTGATTTCCCTAGAGTAACAAAAACTCCCTACCACAAAAGCTTGCTTTTCTTTTCTTTTCTATGCACGATGACTGGCAAGAAGGAAGGGAGGGAAGGCAGACAGCTGCAAAGGGCTGCACCTGGCCTGCGTGCTGCATCCCCCAGCCCCTGTCCTGTGGTCCACAG
>PVIY010061293.1:0-11297 GCA_004026745.1 Myrmecophaga tridactyla | reverse complement strand
GCAGGAAGGCAGGGGGGCCAGGGAAGGCAGGGAGGGCAGGGAGGCCAGGGGAAGGCAGGGAGGGCAGGGAAGGCAGCCATGCCCCTACCCGGTGGCCTCCCAGCCCACTCCACCCAGGCAGAACTCCCCACCCGCATCCTCAAGGCTGGTAACCTGGGGTCTCCTAGAAGAGACTGGGGGCTTCACCCCTGCACAGAAGCCAGGGGCACATGGGAGACTCACTATGTGTCGTGTCACCCCGACACCCCACAGGGCAGGTGTCATCCCATGGACAGTGTCGTCTTCCCTGTGCCTCCTTCTTCAAGCAGACTGGGAAGCAGAAGGTCGGGGTCTGGTTTGGGTCCCCTGGAGAAGTGGGGGGCCTGGAGTGGAACCCCAGGCTCCAGAGCCTGTACGCTCTCAGCCGCCAGCCCCAGCCAGGCAGGTGGCAGACCCAGTGGGCTGAGGCAGTGGACGTGACCTGTCAATGGGTGAGGAAACCAGGGCCAGGACAGGGAGCTGCTGGCCCAGGCCCCCTCTTTTCGGCATAGGTCTGGGGGCCGCGGGGCTGCCCCAGCCTGGCCCGCTGTCTCCGCTCTGCTTCTGCCGGCGGGCACTCTTTCTGACACCTGCAGCCGGCGGCCTCGGCAACATCGTGTGGGGCTGCAAGACGTTGGTGTCTTGGCCGTGTGGAGTGCATTGCACTCGCATGCTGCCGCGTGGATCTCGGGCTTTGTGAAGGAACACTCGCTGCAGCAGCTGTAGGGAACTCCGAGGCCCCCCAGCCACTGCACGAGGCCACGCGGGCATTGACCACGTGACCGCGCTGTGCCAGCCCTTGCCCCGCCCCCTCCTGTCCACTTCTCTGTCTGGGGTGGCTGCCGTGGGTTGTTCCTCGAGGTGGAAGCAGTCTCTGTCCCTCTGTGTGCAGAGACTTCCGCGCCACCTGGTGACTTCAGGGCTCATCGGCGTCGGCGTGTGGGCAGGAACCCATTCCTGTTGGGACTGGGGGGCCTCCGGTGTGGGCGTCCCCTCTGGCTCCTCCACCATGAGCCTCTGGGCCTGCACAGGCTGCTGCTTGGTCCACTGGGGCAGTCGGGCGTCCCGCGGAGGCATGGCGGGATTAAGGGTGCAGTCCACTGGGTGTCCGCCGAGGTCACCTTGTGTCCACTCGAGGAGTCTGTTCTCCCCAAGCGGGTGCGCAGACACCTTGGGACCAGTGACTGTCTAGGTGCAGCTCTGTGCAGGGGGGCCTCCCCTGTGGGGAGCTGCCCCCCCACTTACCCACTGGGCCCGGTCTCGGCATCCTCTGTGGGCCAGGCTGCCTTGGTCCACGTGCACGGGATTTAGTGAATTTCATCTTTTTGTTGGACTTCAGCCGTGAGAAAATGCCCGTTTCACCCCCGCATGGGGGGCGTTCACCGCATTTACCTGCTTTAGGAAGAGACCAGTGGCTGAGGCCCAGGGACCTGGTGGTGGCTGCCCCAGCTGAGGTTGGTGCCTGTGGCACAGCATGCCGAGCCACGTGGGGGACAGTGACTTCAGCTTTTTACGAGGAAGCCGGCCCGTCCTTCGGGAACAGCCCCATCACCATGACCCTCGACCCTTTACAGAGGGGAAACTGAGCCTGGGAGAGGCAGCAGCTGGTCCTCACCTGCCCCTCCTGGTGGGGGCCACCAGGCCCCACCAATCCTGCCATCAAGACCCTGCTGTGCTGGGGAGCCCAACACCGCACGAGGGGGATGTAGAGAACACCCCATCTCCCAGTAGGAGAAGTGTAGGAGAAGGGGCTGGCTGCCTGGTGGTGTTTGCATGGGCCCGCCTGGCAGGAAAAGGCATCTATGCTCAGGCCAGCCTGCGGGAGTACGTGGAGGGGGCTTCCCGGGACTGGAGGCACAGGGGCAAGGCACCAAGGCCCCCCAGGGAGGGGGCGGGACCTCTCCAGGAGAGCCTGTGCCAGGTGGGGGAGGGTAGGGGATTGGGTGCTGTGACAGCGCACGTGTGTGTGCTGTGCATGTACATATGCCTGTGTATATGCATGTACACGCATGCTGTGTATGTGTGCGTGTACATACATGCTGTGTGTGCATATGTGCTGTGTGCACGCATGTGTAGATACGTGCCATGTGTGCGCATTTTGTATGTGTGCACAAATGTGCTGCTTGTGTGTGTTCGTGATGTGTGCTGTGTGTGTACATGTGTTGTGTATTGTATGTACATATTTTGTGTGTGTGCACGTATGCACAAATGTGCTGCATGCATATGTGTATGCTATGACGTGTGCTATGCATGTACATTTGTGCTGTGTGTATGGGTGTGTACATGCGTAATCGTGTGCATGTGTACACATGTGCTGTGTGTACATACTGTGTGTGCATGTATACACATGTGCTATACGTGTGCATTTACATATGTGCTGTGCTGTGTACTAGACGTTGTGTGTATATGTGTGGTGTGTGTGCACGTGTATATGTGCTGTGTACATGTACATATGTGCTGTACTGTGTACACAGATGCTGTGTGTATGTGTGATGTGTGTGTGCGTGTATATGTGCTGTGTACATGTACATATGTGCTGTACTGTGTACACAGATGCTGTGTGTATATGTGATGTGTGTGTGCGTGTATATGTGCTGTGTACATGTACGTATGTGCTGTGCTGTACTGGGCATTTATATATGTGCCGTGTGTGTATGTGCATGTCCAGATGTGCTGTGTGTATTGTGTGTGTACACATGTGCTCCGTGTGTGTATGTGCTGTGTGTTGTGTACTCTGTGTGTGCATCAGGGAGTGAAGTCAGTGTGACGGGTGGGAGGTGGTCGTGGTGCTTGGGGTGGGGGCAGAGGGTCTGGACCTGCTGTTCTTTGAGAACCTAGCCCTGTGCCCGTCTTGTGCCTCGCTGCTGTGCCCATCCGACCCTCCGTCCGCGCATGCTCTCATTTGTTGCCTGCCTGGACATGGCATGTGTGACTCGCGTTTGTTGGCCTGCTGCAAACTGGGGTTCATCCCCCACTTGGCCCTGAGTCTGGCAACAGGATGTGTTCGGGAGCTCAGCGCCAGTGCTTCTGGGGCTCCAGGAAGTTCTTGGAGAATGGTGGAGATGCTGTAGGGCGAGGGTGCAGGGGCTGCCCACCGTGTCAGGGATAGTGGGCTGCAGCGGCTCTGGGCGTCCCAGGCACCAGGCTCGGGGGAGGAATGGCCATGGGGCGGCAGGGCCCACGGAGCAGAGGGATTTCGGGCAAGCTGAGGGCACCGTCCCTGGGCGGGCACCCCAAGCACAGCAGGCATGGAGGGCCCACCTGCTCCTGCGGGCCTCTCCGGGCCCAGCCCTGGGCCTTCCCCACTACCTGGAGGGAGGTCCAGGGGTAGAGCTGAGGGGCAGAGCTGAGGGAGGCTGTGCGGGCCGGCAGGGCCCACTGGGATCTGGCAGCAGCGTTTCCGGGAGGTGTCCTGACAGCCGGGCCCCTTCTGTCCTCGTCACACCTGCCTCCCAGGGCCACATCCTACCACCCTTCCCCCTCTCCTCGCTGGGCTACCAGGACCCACCCCTGGCTCTCCTCTCCTCCCAGAGGAACCCATTTAGACGTGAGCCAGCATGGCCCACTAACCACGAGCTTCTCCACAGTGCATCGCCCATCCCCGGGGGTCCGAGACAGGCCCTCCATCTCCTTACTGCCCTTCCCTGTCTCCCTCCTGGTCAGGGAGGGCGTCCACCCCACCCTGCTCGCCCTCCCCCAGGTGCTGGGCGTCCACCCCACATGTGCTCGCCCTCCCCCAGGTACTGGGCATCCACCCTACCTGCGCTTGCCCTCCCCTGAGTCTCCTGGGTGTCTACCCCATACGCATCTCTCTCCCTCAGGTACTGGGCGTCCACCCCACCTGTGCTCATTGTCCCCCAAGTACTGGGCGTCTACCCTGCATGCACTCGCCCTCCCCCGAGCGCCCAGGCATCCACCCCACCCGTGCTCACCGTCCCCTGAGTCTCCGGAGCATCCACCCTGCACACACTTGCCCTCCCCATGCCTGCTTCAGTGTCTGCCCTGCCCTCAGAGCCTTTGCCAGCCTTGGTCGCCAGCTGCCCTCCATCCCCACTGCCCACTGGCCGTGCCTGGCCCAAGCCCAGGCCTTGGGGCCCGCTGTACCTACTCTGTCACCCCCTGGGACCCAGGGCGCTGTCCCTTTGGCCTGGAGGAGTGTGTGAGCCCAGGAGGGCAGAGCCGGCGAGCTGGGCAGATGGCCTCTTGGGGCACTCTCTGTCCTATCCAGGTGGAGGAGGGTCTCGGCACGACTCTGCAGAAGACATGCGGCAAGTGAGGTAGTGGGGATCGTGGCTGCCAGTATCTGACACACGCGTACTCCGTCCCCACCTTGTTCTCACTTTCCAAGTGGAGAAACCGAGGCACGGACAGGGGAACAGCCTCCCTGAGGTTGTGCAGCTTCCGGGCGGTGGGTAGGCCCTGAGTCAAGTCTGCCTGGCCTCGGTTGACCCCATGTTCGCCCACGGCCCCTGAGGGGGAGGAGGTGGGGGTCTGCCTGGGGGCGCTCCAGGCCCAGGGAGGTCCTGTGCCCCGCCGGGAGGCGCATCTGAACTGGGGACCGGCAGGGTGAGAAGGTGGGCACACCCCCTCTGCCGCCATCTCCTGCAGACCGAGGCCAGGGCTGCTGCCCCCAGGGCGTCGGCCCCCGCCCGTGTGCCTGGCTCCATCCCGCCCGTGGGGCTGCGGGCTGTGTCGGCCTCTGCAGGTGTGCTGCCCGCGCCAGGCCCTGCCCCCGGAGGGGCCGCTCGCTTTATCCCACATCTCCACTGAAGCGCCGTCGGCCACTGACCCAGCCACGTCCCGGGAAGCAGCTGAGCTGCGAACAGCGGTGCGGGGCCTCTCGTCGCCGAGGCTGGTCAGGGCCGGCCTTGCGGCAGAGCTGGCGTGTCGCCCTCAGAAGCAGGGACAGAGGTCTGTGTCCCCGCGCACCGCTGCCCGCGTCACACGGGCATCCCCGGCGTCCCCGCTCGCAGGCCTCTGCTTGCCTGTCACCACCTCAGCCCCCCACCCGCGCAGATTCCTGGCGTCTGTTGTTAGTGTTGTGCTCAGGAGTCGCCGTTCTACTGACACCTCCCGGCGAGGCCGCTTTTCACGCAGCCACCTGCCGTCATTACCTTTGGAAAATTCGAGAATCCCTCAGGCCACCATACGTGCGGCCCATTGGCCTCTTTCCCTGATGGCCTGGAAAGGTCACCGCGATTGACCTCGTTTTTAGGTCTCAAGTCTTCTTTGTTTCTTAAACTTTCAATTTTGAGTCACAATCAGTTGTGAGAAATAATAATACAGAGACATTCTGAGTTCCCTTTACCTGGTTTCCTTCAGCATCACAGAACTGTGGGGCCGTGTAGTGCCTGGAGACCATCCCCAGGCGGGCTGCTCCCTCCCCGCCCTCGGCCCCCTGCAGCCCCAAATCTGCCCACCCCAGCCCCCCCATTGGTCACGTTTCGTGGCTGTTGCTCACGGGCTTGGGTGGCCCGTGGCCTTTGGGGTGGGTTTGCCTCATGCAGGTCAGTGCTCTGGAGAGTGTTCCGGAAGGCCGTGTCTGTGCTCTCTTCCTCTCCGTGGCTGAGTGCTCTTCCCAGCGGGGGTTATTCCCCACTCAGCTGCCGAGGGGAGTCTGGGGGACTTCCACTTTGGGGCTGGCACGGATAAAGCTCCTGTAAGCGTCTGTGTCCTGGTACGGACTGCTGTCACTTCCCTGGGGAAGAGCCCAGTGGTGCGGCCGCCGGGTAACTGTGCCCTTGGCCTTGAAGCCATCGCCACGCTATCCCAGCGTGGTGGCACCGCTCGCAGCCCGGCAGCCGGCCTGGGCCCCGTTCCTCCTCCAGCCTCCCCGCCCGTGGCGCCGTGCAGTCCCCTGGGTGGCTGGAGACACTGGCCACCTGGTGCTGTGCTCCTTTGCCGTTGCGGGCGGAGTGGCCCTTCCTGGACCCCGCCCATGATCTTTTGGGAGTCTTGCTTTTCTACCCCAGAGTTGTGAGGGTTCTTTCCGTATTCTGGACATCAGTTCTTAGTCGAATATGTGATTTGCAGATATTTTCTCCCAGTCTGTAGCTGGTTTCTTCATCCTTGTCACAGGCTCTTTTGCAGAAGAAACATTTTTAGTTTCGATGAGGTCTGACATCACTTTTCTCTTTTGTTGCTTGTGCTTTTGGTATCAAGTCTGAGAACCCTCTTCCTGGTCCTCGATCCCCAAGAGTTTGCCTCTGGAAGTTGTATGGTTTTACGTTTGACGTCTGAGCCCAGGATCTGTATCGAGTCCATTGCTGTGGACGGAGTGAAGTTTATGTTGAAGTCTGTGTCTTTGCCTCTGAACTCCCAGCTGTCCCAGCACCGCTTGTTGACAGCATGTTTGTCCTTCCTCCATAGCACGGCTTTCATGCCGCCATCAAGGCCAGCATGTAGTGTGGGTCTCTCCAGGTTTGCGCTGTGGTTCCGCAGATCTGGTGTCTGACCCGCAGCCCCTTGCCCGCTGTCCTGCCTCCTGGTGCTGCACCCAGAGCGAGAATTGGGGGGTGGACTCATTGCTGCCGCTTCATTCTGCTTTTCCGGAATCGTTCCTGCGGCTCCAGGGCTTTGTCTTCCACGTTCGTTTTAGAATGTCTCGTCTGCACCACCCGAAACTCCTGCTGGGGTTGGGAGGCGTTGCACTGGGCCTGCGTGTTGGGCCGTGGCACGTGGCCCTCCAGGAAGGCCGGGGCACTGTAGCTCCCCCAGCAGGGCGTGGAGTGCCTGCTTCCCCCTCAGCTGACCTCACACGGCTGCCGCCCAGATGGCAGGAACTCTGGCACCTCCTTTAACTTTACAGTGCTTGAGCTACTAACGAGACTGAGCGCTCCCTGCCTGGCTTTGCTGCAGTTCTTCTCCCTGGCCTGCCTTTCCCGTGCCCTGGGCTCGGTTTGTAGTTGGAGTGTGTCCCTGCTCATGGTTCATGAGAGCTCTTTCCTCCCGCCCGGTCCCTCACCTTACTGTGATGAAGAGACCTCCACGAGGGCCCGTGGGCAGTGGGGGTGCCCGTTTCCTGCTGCCTGAGAGCCCCGCTGAGCCCAGTTGCAGCTCCCCTCACCTGCAGAGAGCAGGGGGCCGCCTCAGGAGGGCCGTGCCAGTCAGGACGTCGCAGGGCACCCCCAGGTGCACGTGTGTCCAGGCTGGGCTTTGGTCGGCATCTGCTTCTCCATGCAGGAGCCTGGACTGGGTATCCTTGGACCTTACGGAATTAGCTTCCTGCACAGAAAACAGCCATTGTGAACTATTGGTTTTCCTGGGACACGGCCGGCTGTGCTCGTGTTCCAAAAGTGATTTCTATAAGCAAGACAGGTCTTGAACGTTGACTTTTCCATTTGCTAAAAATGTATCATTGTATACACTTATCAGTGCCCATTTCCCAGGTGGCCTTGCCCAGAGGCTGCTTGTGCCCAGGGCCCGGCTCTGTAGGCCTGGCCATCGGTTTTGTTTTTACCAAAGCAGTGTAACTGGGCTCGAGGACTGACCATGTCACTGCGAAGAATAACCGTGGACGTGTGAGCCGCCTCTCGGTGACGGGGGAGGCCCTTCTCTTCATTCAGCCACCGTCCCTCATGGCTGGGATCTGTCCCCAGGAGCAGAGATCCGGCGTCACACCCCTCCTATTCCGTTCATTTTCGCGGGTAGAAACCTTGTCCGTGTGAGCAGGCTGATGGGAGTGGGAGTCTCGTGCCGTGACAGTGTCGTCTCAGCCTTGCATCTCTTTCCAAGGCACATGCAAAATACTGTTCTCTCTCAGCGATGTGTGGTCAGAGCATTTCTGTACCACGTGTCCCGCTCCAGATCTCCCCAGTTTACTGGAAGGCAAAGAACGGAATGCCACGGGCCCGGCAGAAAAGGTTTCTGCATTCTGTCATTAGGTACCATTTTAGCACCCTCCTTCCCGGCAGGGGACCCAGGAGGGGTCGTTCTGGGTCCTGCCTTCTGGGAGCAGGAGAGACATCGGGTGTGACGGAGGCGGGGAGGGAGCTGGACAGGCCGAGGGTCTCTGGAACCGAGTCCTCATAGCCTCCCAGGGTCAGACAACTGTGCCTAGTGGCTCTAAAGTTGAAGTCGCCGTCAGCCGGGAGTGTGTCGTGTTGGAGCCTCCTGCAGCAGAAGGCTGTGCGCTGTCCTCACATGCCCCTGCCCTGCCGCCCTGCTCTTAGGTGGTCCCTGAGCAGGAGGCTGACCCGAAAGGCCGCGGGCATTCATGTCGTCACTGCAGAACTTTAGGACGCGAAGGGCCTCCAAGAGACAGGCCTTGTTGAGGACGAGGTTGGCCCTCATCAATTCTCCCAGCCTCTGGGCCCAGCGAGTCTGCCTGCCTCACCTTGCGCCATCTCAGGGTGGTCCCCTGACCGGTGGGCCCCTGACAACTCTTGCCTCGGGCATGGTCTGGGCTCGCTTGTGGGGTCCAACCTGGCGAGAGGGTGTGTTCCCAGGCCTGATCAGGTGCAGGGTGCCTTTGCTGCAGTGGGGCGGTGCGGGGTGGCCGTCCGGGGCTCGTTGCGGTGGTGCCCAACTCCTCCTCTGTGCAGGGGCGCCGGGCAGAGTGCAGGGGCGCTGGGCAGAGTGCAGGGGTGACCGCCCTGTCCTTGGAAGAAGCAACGCGGCAGGAGGAAGTGGCAGTTAGAGTTGTCTGCCCATCTTTCCCCATCTGCTTTTCCTGCTCTGGAAATGCGTGGCATTAAATGGAAGCCTCTGATGTTGTCCTCATCTCACCTTGATTCCTTCATAAGGAGCAACACCCGTACCTGACCTCTGGGCACTTAGGGATGGATCTCAGGAGGGCCACCCGCTCCCTTGGGCTTGACCCTGGGGTCCACCTGCTCCCCTGCCAGCCCCCGGGGTCCACACGCTCCCCTGCCAGCCCCCGGGGTCCACCCGCTCCCCTGCCAGCCCCTGGGGTCCACCCACTCCCTTCTATCCTCGGGGTCCACCTGCTCCCCTCTGCCCCCGGCACAGACAGCTGTGGCCTCAGGCCTCAGATTCCAGGGTCTTTTCCAGAACACTCAGGCTCTCGTTTCCATGGAGTGGATTTGAGAAGTTTTGACAGTAGTTAACTCCATCCCCTAAGTTCACCCAAATCCTCATAGCTAGGGAGCCTCTTTCTAATGTGCTGTGAGAATTTTGAAAAGCCCACAGGAGATGTATTTCAGCACTGCGCCTGTCCCTGTGGGTGGGAAGGCCTTTGATTAGGGTGGAGGCTGCGTGGGGGCTGCCTGTCCTGGCCCCCACCCCTGTAACCTTCTGGCTTTGCTCAGCAGCAAGAGGCTTCACTTGGTTGGAAAGCACGGGCTGTGTCGGAGCGTCATGCCGGTGGCCCAGGGGACTCTTGGTGGCCCTGAGAGACTCGGGGCCGCGTCCGTCCCTCTCCCAGTCTTGGCGGCAGATGGGGGGCCTCTGGAGCGAGCGCGCTGCAGGGCCTGGCGCTCAGCCCTCTCTTTGCATTCTCCATGTCTTGGTTTTTCCTCTCACGTCATTGCTCCTCATTCCCCAGTTCTTTATATCTTTTCATTTTCTTCCTTGTTTAGTTTTCCTGCTTTTTCAGGAAGCCCCCTTGTTCTAGTTTGCTAGCTGCCAGAATGCAGTATACCAGAAACGGAATGGCTTTTAAAAAGGGGAATTTAATAAGTTGCTAGTTTACAGTTCTAAGGCCGAGAAAATGCCCCAGTTAAAACAAGTCTATGGAAATGTCCAATCTAAGGCATCCAGGGAAAGATTCCTTGGTTCAAGAAGGCTGATGAAGTGGAAGGGCACATGGCGAACACAGTCAGGGTTCCTCTCTCAGCTGGAAGGGCACATGGTGAACACAGTGTCACCTGCTAGCTTCTTCTCCTGGCTTCCTGTTTCATGAAGCTCCCCGGGAGGCATTTTCCTTGTTCATCTCCAAAGGTCACCGGCTGGTGGACTCTGCTTCTCATGGCTATTTCGTTCTGCTCTGCTCTCTCTGAATCTCTCATTCTCCAAAATGTTTCCTCTTTTATAGGACTCCAGAAACTAATCAAGACCCACCCAAATGGGTGGAGACACGCCTCCAGCTAATCCACTCTTGATTAAATCACATCTCCAGGGAGATGATCTGATTACAAATTCAAACATACAATACTGAACAGGGATTAGAAAAAATACCGCCTTTACAAAATGGGATTAGGATTAAAATGTCTTTTCTAGGGTACACGTCATTTCAAACCAGCACACCCCTCTTTTCCCTGCTTTCTGTTTTGACCATCCTCCTCTCTCCTTTCCAATCTTTATTTTTCTTCTGTCTCCATTACGTCTCAGTATTTTTCTTGACTTTCAGTTCTTCATATGTCTGCAGGTGTCGGCAAACCCCTGAGAAGCTGACTGTAATTCAGGAGTTATTTTTAACCCACAATGACTCTTTATAGCACCACCAGCAGGCGAGGTTTTGGTTCAGATCCCGCGATCTGAGCGGGAGGGTCTCCACCTCCCCCCATTAGAAATAATAATAGTGGCCTTTATTTTGTCAATGTGGTTTTAGATTCACAGCGATGTGGGACAGACAGGTCCCCCGCCCTGAGTTCCCCCTGGCCTTGGCATCCCCTCCCGGGGGCCTCTCTGAACAGACATGGTCAGTGACCGCAGCGTGGGCTTCGCGCTTTGGGCTGTGTGGCCCAGTGGGTGTCGGCAGGTGCATACGCATGCCCTGCTTTTTTTTTCTTCCCACAATCACACAGTCACATTGCGGAAACTATATTATTGTACAATCATCTTCAAGAAACATCACTACTGGAACACAGCTCTACATTCCCAGGCATTTTCCTCCAGCCTCTCTAATACACCTTAAACTAAAAACGGATGTCTATATAATGTGTAAGAATAACCTCCAGGATAACCTCTCGACTCTGGAATCTCTCAGCCATTGACACTTTAGTCTCATTTCGCTCTTCCCACTTTTGGTCCAGAAGGTTTTATTCAATCCCTTGATGCTGAGTCTCAGCTCATTCCAAGATCTCTGTCCCACGTTGCCAGGAAGGTCCACACCCCTGGGAGTCATGTCCCATGCAGAGAGGGGGAGGGCGGTGAGACTGCTTGTTGTGTTGGCTGGAGAGAGAGGCCACATCTGAGCAAAAAAAGAGGTTCTCTGGGGTGACTCTCCTAATTTTAAGTAGGCTTAGCCTATTCTTTGCGGGGATAAATTTCATATGAACAGACCCCAAGATTGAAGATTCATCTTATTGCTTGCGAGAATATCAGGCATTCTTCAAATGGGGAAGTTGAATTTTCCCCGTTTCTTGCTATTTCCCCAA
>PVIY010061292.1:0-11318 GCA_004026745.1 Myrmecophaga tridactyla | reverse complement strand
ATGAGGACATTTCATAGGATTAGGTCATGATCACGTCAGCTGCATCCACAGCTGATTCCATTTGTAATCAGCCAAAGGGGAGTGTCTTCTACAATTAGTGATGCTAAATCTAATCATGGGAAGCCTTTTAAGGAGGACTCAGAGGAGACAGGCCCCATTCCTGCTTCGGCTGGTGAGCCTCTCCTGTGGAGTTCATCCAGACCATCCATCGGAATCATCGGCTTCACAGCCTGCCCTGCGGATTTTGGACTCTGCGTTCCCGGGTCACGTGAGACACTTTTATAAATTTTATATTTGCAAGTGTTCCCTGTTGATTCTGTTTCTCTAGAGAACCCTAACTAATACATCTTGGTACCAGGAGTGGTTCTTAAGAAACAGAATCTTTAAAAATAGGTTTTTATGAATGGTTTTCTACTCTGACTGGACTCAGAGACACTAAGGACTCTGATTCCCATAATCAGAGTACACTCCCAATCCATGGAGCGAGTTGGCAAAAAGATAGTCAAAATATCATCATTCGATTCTCTTAATGCTTCGCTTGTATGAAGCCAGACTCTGGGGGATAATGTTTTTGACACCTTTACAGAGTTTTGTGAAAATAAGAGTTATAGAGATGTTGGTTGGTTGTTGTTAGATATACTGGCTACATTAAGGGGTGAAAGGGATGGGCTTAAGGCTTCAAACAAGAATCTTAAGCACCATCTGAAAGATGTAGACGTTTCTATGAGTATCCTGAAGGAAAATCTTATCTCCTGTAGCCGTATACTTGAGATCTCTGAAAATCAGACTCAGAATCTTATTGTTAGAGTAGCAACTTTACAACCTAAACTGAAATCTCAGTCTTGCATGGTGTCTGCTGTAAAAGTGAGGGCATTGATTGGAAAGGAGTGGAACCCTGAAAAATGGGATGGTGACATATGGGTTGATAATGATGTTGGGGGTGAGGTTGAAACCCTAGGCCATGCTGAGTCTTCTCTAGATAACCCTGTAATAGTCTGCCCTGAGGAAATAGCTGCCCCACCTCCAGCCTGCAATGAGGAATTGACCACCCAACCTCCTCCTGAAGGGATTAGCCCTAGAGTGATTAATCCTATTTCACCAGATGAAACTGCAAATGAAGGTCCTGAAGCAAATGGCTTGGAAGATATTTCTAATTCATTTCATGACCCACCCCCACCACCCTTCATTTCTTCCAGACCTATAACTAGACTAAAGTCCCAACAGGCCCCTAAAAGTGAGGTACAAAGTATCACACATGAGGAGGTATATTATACTCCAAAAGAACTGTGTGAGTTTTCCAATTTATATAGACAGAAATCAGGGGAATATGTGTGGCAATGGATTTTAAGAGTGTGGGATAATGGTGGGAGGAATATAAGGCTGGATCAGGCTGAATTTATTGCTATGGGCCCACTAAGCAGAGTTTCTGCATTCAGTGTTACAGCTCAAGGGGTTAGAAAAGGTGTTAACAGTTTATTTGGATGGTTGGTTGAAACATGGATCAAAAGGTGGCCAACATTACCTGAGGTTGAAATGCCAGAACTGCCCTGGTATAATGTAGATGAGGGGATCCAGAGGCTTAGAGAGATTGGAATGTTAGAGTGGATTTATCATGCAAAGCCTGCTATCACACCCCAGGTATGTCCGGAGGATGCACCTTTTACCAGAACAGTGAGAAATAAATTTGTGAGACTAGCGCCATCATCCCTGAAGAGCTCTGTGGTTGCACTTCTCTGTAGGTCAAATATTACTGTAGGAACTGCTGTCACTGAGCTGGAATCCTTAAACACAATGGGGATGACAGGATCCCAAGTTGGCAGAAGCCAGGTGGCAGCACTTAATCACCAAAGACAGGGTAGACGTGGTTATTATAATAGACAGCAAACTCAAAGCAGGCGAGAAAATTATATGACACGCAGAGATTTGTGGCATTAGCTAGTAAATCATGGGGTACCTGGAAATACAATAGAAGGGCAGTCTATTAAATTCTTCTTCAAGCTGTATAAACAAAAGAGTTCTAGGTCAATTGAACAGAAGTCTAACCTGAATTACAAAAACACAGAGTCACAGCCCCTTAATCAATTTCCAGACTTGAAACAGTTTCCAGACCCAGAGCCCCTTGAATGAAGGGGAGGCCAGGTCCCTTTGGGGGAGAAACCTGTTACACTGCCACCACATGAAGGGGTGTGCCCCAGAAATGGCAGAGCCCAGGGGTGGCCCTGATGCCTGGAGAGAGTAGAGCCGAGAGGTGGTCTCCTCAATGTTCCCCGAGGTTGATTTGGAAAGAGGCAGGCGACTGCATAGGCCCTCAGAAAGGGTGGGATTGCCACTTTCTAAAGCCAAAGGATAAATGACTTTCAGACTTCGAAATCCAATGGTGTTTGCCTGCAGGTTTTCCTTCCAGTTTCTCCCTATGGATCCTGTGTTTATCCTCCTTTGCATATTGGCATCAGATAACTTGTTTTGAGATTCACAGGTCCACAGCAAGAAAAGAATTTTTTGCACCTGTTTAAGGTGATGCTTGAAGTTGCCAAGTTGACAAGGGGTGGAGTGTGTTAGTTAGATTCAGTTGTCAACTTGGCCAGGTGAGCACACCTAGTCCTGTTGATGCAGACATAAGCCAATGGTACGTGAACCTCATCTGTTGCTAATTACATCTGCAGTCGGCTAGGAGGCGTGTCTGCTGCAATGAAGGATGTTTGACTTAATTGGCTGGTGCTTAAATGAGAGAGCACAGCGTAGCACAGACTAAGCAGCTCAGCATTTGCAGCTCAGCCCAGGCCTTTGGAGACGCAGAAAGAAGTCACCCCGGGGAAAGTTGTTGGAACCCAGGGGCCTGGAGAGAAGACCAGCAGAGACCATTCTGTTCCTTCCATGTAAGAAAGAACCTCAGTGGAAAGTTAGCTGCCTTTCCTCTGAAGAACTAACAAAATAAATCCCCTTTTATTAAAAGGCAATCCATCTCTGGTGTGTTGCATTCCGGCAGTGAGCAAACTAGAACAGGCATAGAATACAGAATAAAGGTTACCAGGATATAGAGTGATGCTAAAGAATGGGGAGTGGTTGTTTAATATATGCAGAATGTTTAAGCAGGGTGAACTTGTAAGTTTGCAAATGGACAGAGGTGACAGTAACACATTATTGTGAGAATAATTACCAGTGCTAAATAGTGTATGAATATGGTGGAAAGAGGAACTTTAGACTCATGTATGTCACCAGATGGAAAGTTGGAGTTTAAAACATGGGAATGTACAACACAGTGAATCTTGCATGGACAACATCTTGGATTAATTTAACAAATATTAAAAAGTTCTTCCATTAACTAGAACAAATGTACAGCACTATTACAGAAGTTAGTAATAGAAGGGTATATGGGAAAAATGTACTTACTGAAAACTATGGACTATAATTATCAGTAATATTTTAACACTCATCACCAGTAACAAATATACTACACCAGTACTATGGGTCAATAATGGGGCAGGATAACAGGGATGGAAGGATTTTATTTTCTTTTTTATTTTTATTCCTTTTCTGGAGTAATGAAAATGTTCTAAAACTGATCATGGGTTTGGATAAACAACTATGTGATAATACTGTGAGCCAGTAACTGTATACTTTTGAAGGTTTTATGGTATGTGAATATATGTCTATCAAACTGCATTTAAAAAGTAAATAAATTGAAAAGAAGAATTAAAATTGTCTTAATACATGGATGACTTGAGTACACACACAGAAAATTGAAAAGATATCCAAAATAATACACTATTAGACTTAAATAAAGGAATTTAGTAAGGTATATAAATACAAGTTCAGGATATGTAAAAAAAATTGTATTTCTAAATACTAGGAAAAAAATACAAAACATGAATTTCCAACTGCCATTAAAAATAGCACCAATAATCATAAAATATCCACAGATAAATGTTATTAGAGATGAGCAAGACTACTAAACTAATAACCACACATATAGTAGAGAAAAATTAAAGAAGACAAACAAATGGAGTGTGGATCAAATGAAAATTCCCATACATCCGTTGTAGGACAATAAATTGATGCAATATCTTAGGAAGATCTGTTTGGTAATAACTACTGTATATGCACATAATTTATGACCCAGTAATTATACTCTGAGGTATGCATTCAAGAGAAATGCACAATTTTTGCATAAAAAAATAATGCACAAAATGTACATGATAGTATATTTGTAATAACCCCAAACTTGAAACAAAACAAATGTCCACTCAAAAACAGAGAAAAACAAACAAAAATGCCCATTCAATGTTGACTGCTAAACAATTATGCTATAAATATATGACTCATTATTATATAGCAATAACAAAGAAACCTCAACACAACATGATGATTCTCATAGATATCAGTTGAAAGAGTTCAATGTAGTATTTATCTCGAGGCATATTGACTGGAAGGAGCATGTGGGAGTCTTCAGGGGTATTGGAATTGTTCTTTATTTTGCTCTAATCAGGCACTTTACTAGTTGTAAGTTATACTTCAATTGAAAAGAAAGAGCTAAGGGGATGGGTTATCAGAAACAAACATTTAGTCCCTTCAAGCTATGACTGTGTCTTATATAGCCACCCTGCCTGGAATTTCACAGTGCATTGCTAATACTAATTTACATGCATGTTTTTAATGCTTGATTATTCACTGCATGTAAATAAAGAAGCAGATCATAGGATCCTATTTATCGTTCTACCCTCCTCAGTATCTAACTCATTGCTTGGCATGTAATATATATAAAACAATAAACACAACAGATATTGTGAGAAATAAGCATTATAACATATGAACACATAACCTAATGCACTGCCAGGCATAACATGTTCTAAAAAATACTTGTTATTTTCCTTCCCTTCCTAGAAAATATGAATTAACTTTATGTTTAATATGAAAGATTTGCAGCAAATGCCCTCTTTCATTATATAACAAAATTCTCTCAGTAAAATGTATTCACAATGTGCATTCCCTTATAGTAACATCGATTTCCTTTAAGGTAAGATTCAAAGAATATGACAAAACTAGGTCAAATAGCAAAGGCTCAAATAATACTGAGCTTCCAATAAAGGTGTTCATGGGTGAACTGTTTTAATTAATGTAATGCAGTATCTAGGATACAACATGTGATTTTTCACTGTTTTTTAAAAAATAATATGGTTCAAGAGGCAATAATTTAATGTGTAACAGAAAATATGTCCAAGTAGTTCAAGAGTGATAGATGTCTGATCCAATAATATGAAATGATTGTAAGAGACCTGTGTTCTCAAATCAGTACTAAGAGATTTTCTTTGTTTCTGTTATTAACTCTAGTGGGCCATGCAGCATATACAATGTCTTCTTTGCTGGATCTGGGCCAAAGAAAGGTTACATCTAAGAGACAGGCAATTAAGCATTAACATATGTTGAGACTGAGGAATATGAGAGGCCCTTGTATTACCCAATCAGAAGTGGCATGACATAATTCCAATACGAACCTTAAGTTGTAATTCATAAGGACAGGCATGAAATTGCTGACATTGATCTGTGATTAAGGTGTGGCTCACATGAACAACTCTATGAAGCATGTTTCTCAGATGAGTAGCAGCAGGAATATATTTATCTTGTGAAGGTAAATTATTTTCTGCCAGAATTCCTCAAGAGGCCATCTAATCAAATATAAGTTCATATGGCTAATTTTTTTTTTATTTTTATAATTGTGCTATGGGATAAAGAACTATTCCCAAGGGCTAAACCGTTTGCTAGTAAGATACTGTATTGTTGAGTCTTTTTTTGAAGACTACAATAAGACACTTTAAAAAAATTTTAAAGCAAGGGTCGGCAATAGTGGCTCAGTGGCAGAATTCTCACCTGCCATGCTGGAGACCCAGGTTCAATTCTTACTGCCTGCCCAAGCCAATATATATATATTTATTTAAAGGAAATCTTAAGAGAAAAAGATACATAGTACAGAGATTTATGAAAGGAAATCTTAAGAGAAAAAGATACATAGTACAGAGATTTATGACAAGCGCAAAAGCTTGCTTAATGCATAATTTTAGTATCTCTCCATCTTTTTTTTAATGTTCTTTGATTATATTTATTTGCATATGGGCAGGCACTGGGAATCAAACCCCAGGCCTCACGGCATGGCAGGCGAGAGCTCTGCCTGCAGAGCCACGGTGGCCTGCCCTATCTCTCCATCTTACAATGACTAGATTGTCCTTAGTGTGTTTGTGTGTGCACATGTATATGTTTCCTCAAGTCACTCATGTCACTTCTCTATTTCATGCAAGAAGGCAGATGTGATTCCTCTGTCTTAACACAACTTCATATGTTTTTCTTCCTACTGAAATTTTTATAAGTAAATATTTTATTTTACAAATAAACCCTGGTTAAATTTAGCCAAAAAATAATCTGAGAAGTTATAGCAGCTCCCCAAAGAAAGAAAATGAGTAGTATAGTTTCAGAAGATGGTACCAATTACCAAATATTTTAAAAAGAATTTTCATTTTGACATAAATATAAATGCCTCTTCACTTGTGATGACCAGAGCAGTCTACTTGTAGTAAAGTCGATGACACAAATATCTTAGAAGCATTTTCTAAGGGTATAGCCTCTTTAGTCAGCTACAATTCAAAGGAGAAAAGAGTGGGAACCTTTTCAGCAGATGGGATGACATAATGTGTCTGGGATTGGGGATTTGCATGAATATGGATTACAAATAGCACAGATAACACGATGTTCAAAAGCTGTTACAAATCTTGAATGTCAAAGTCATTTAGCTGACATTTGGAGGGATATAATTACCTTAAGAACATGAAAATGGGTTGGTCTACATTCCATGGACAGAGAATCGCAGGCCACACAATGGCATTGCTTTGGCAATAATTGTGACAAGTGGGCATAGCAAAGGAAGCCAAGAATGGCACACATTAATGCAGTGACATTTTTTCAATGTGTGCTGCCCTTTCAGGAATATGCAGATGAGGCCTAAATGACCTCTGACCTATTATAAAATAACAGGACAAAAAGAAATTTTTAAATCTATTTAACATAAGCCCTATCACTGGTAGTCTAAAAGAAACAGGTTCATTCACATTTCACATTCAAATTTTCACATAGTCAGACATTTAATTATATTTTTAACTTCACCAGACTTCAAGACTTTTATCATTGATGGCAGGTGTACTTCCAAATCCACTAAATAGTAATTAGAATATTTGCTGTGTAAAAGTAGATAAATCCTGATTTCAGAATGATGCTATTTAGTAAAATAATTTTCTACATAAACATGATTTGTTGACCAAAAATCAAATGCGCACGTTATCTTATATAAGAGAAAAAAAATGTTTTCTGCAGGTTTCTCAATTTCCAATGCATATAAAAAAAGATTATGGAAAGCTGAGACTCTCTGATGTACTCAAGAGGTAGGAAATATGCCACGGATAGCACACAGGAATAGGCTCCTTGGAGGAGGTAATTAACCACGTGTAGTAGGGCCTCACAGGACAGCATAATTTACTCCCTATTTTTCATTATTGGTAGTAAGCCATCAGTATTAAGCATGATATTAAAAGACTCTACAAAAAAGTGATCCGCCATTAATATTTTATCAGATAATCACATATTATGAAATATTAATTAAGATACAGTGCTAGTGATACGAGTCCTTTAATATCTAACCACAAAAAGAGAAGTTTTTGTATTCTAATTAATATTTCATTTTCAAAAATGGATGAGATACTTGATTTTTTTCAACAGATCAATATCTCAAGTTGTAAAAAATTTTGGAGCCCCAGCAAGTAGACTTCAATTCACTCATCTATTTACTTCCACTCGGATATGAGGCCATATCCCAAGGAACCCAAGACCTTTTTGAACGATCACTCTTTCCTCTTCTCTTCCACGGTACCTGTGGTCTATACTTTGCTGTTTAAAAATTAATTCTATTCATTCCTGTGTTTTTTTGTGGCTATTTCATATGTACCCATCTTTTCCCTTAGTGGAATTATACAAATTATTTATGACAGTGTGAATTTTATTTAAGGATATAATAGTTACTCATAGAATTTGTTGATAGATTAGAAATTGTTGCCTGGCAATGAAAACAGCGGACATTGATTGCCTATTATATGCTAAGAACTATGTGACATCTAGAATAAAAAGACAAATAATACATAGTTATCTCTATAGGGAAATCATAGGTGGTTGGAGAAGACAGAAATGTAGAAAGATGGACACATAGCTCAAAGTTAAAGGGATTGAAAGATATGGTGACAATTGCTATAATAGAGAATACTATTATACCAAGTGCTGTGAAAGACCAAGGAGCTTCTACTAATGAAAGAAATAAAACCCCTCAATTATAGTGGAATCTATTAGTGAGTGGTAAAATATTTCAAGGTTAAGTTTCAAGAATCAGTTAAGATCATGCAAAATTAAATTGATACAACATTTAAAAGAAAGATGAAAATAAAATTGATATTAATAACTCCATGATGTTTCTTCCTTTGACTGACAGCATGTTATAGTAATCATTTTCCTAAAACTAAATTCCCCTTGGCATCTTCTAAACCAATTCTTGTTTAACATTCATTATATTTGTAATACACTACTGTATTTTATTTGTGGATATATTATTTTGAATTTGTATACCTAATTTTTTTTTCCTCATGGCTAGGGCACCAGGAATCAAACCCGTGTCTTTTGGCATGGCAGGTGAGAACTCTGCCTGCTGAGCCACCGTGGCCCACCCTATACCCAATTCTTATATGAGATTGGTCTGTAGTTTTCTTTTTACCTGTTCTCTTTATAGGGTTTGGGGATTAAGGTATTCATAGCTTCTAGCAATAAATTTGGAAAGACTTAACATTTTTATATGCTCTAGAGCAATTCATAATGTGAATGTTTTTAATTGGTCTTAAATCATTCAATGAATTTAAACACATCTTGCCTTTTATAGAAGGGAAATTATATCGAAAATGTCTGCAAATATTTGGTAAAATAGTGGAACTCTGTATGGCTTTGTTTTCATGATAGAAAGAAAAGAATTGGGAATCGGATTATCCTAAATTTTCTTACCATTTTTTTAAGTATCACAGAGGTTAAGTTTACTCGGATACCCAAATCTTGCATTAAATACAGAGCAAGCACATTTTGGATCAGGCAAATCTCCACAGCTAGAAAAACAAGAATTACTTTATTTAAGATTATGTGAAATATTATTTCGTATGATACAGAGTTCAGTCTCAGTAAACCAACATAGTCATGTACTTATGTCAAATTTATTTACATTGAGTAAGAAAGATTCTCTTTAATGTAAGTCCAAACCTACATCAAACAAAATAAAATTAATACACAGCAGAGCTTTTTCATCTGCCTTGCTATACCAGCATAATATTTACTTTTTTATTCTTTTGTTTCATTTTTTGTCACTGCATTCGACAGTATAGCATTTCCAGGCTAGAGTTTTATGAAATGGAATTATTTTGCAGTTTTTAAAATAATAGCTTTACTCATATTCCTTTTAAATGATTAATACGATTGGTTTGTCCTATAGCTGTTCCTCAGAATTCATTAATTATTCCCAAGAAGCTAATTACTGTGAAAGCATGACTAGTTAACTAATGCAAAGGTGGGGTGTCATAAAGTAGTTGGCAGATCATCTTTAATGCAAATAATCTTGTTTCTCCCACAATTTGCACTTCTTTCAAGGTGCTACTTTCTTCTTAATGATTTTAAATCTCGGATAACTGACTGGAAGCCTGACTTTGGCATGACAAACTTAATTAAAAGAGAGGAAATATGGTGCTGCTGAACTTATGGGAACACAACATTTTCAAAGTGTAAACGGGTGGCTTTCAAACTTGTGAGGAAAACACAATATTGTATTCTTTGTCTTATAGTCATGGGTTTGTACAAATGCGTACATGACTGACATCATTTGGCTCAGTGAACAATGCCAAGTTATCCAGGCATCCATGAGAACTGCACTGATGGAATTCATTCACTTATCTCCTTTTGCATCTGTTTTCGTGGCATTTCTTCCATTTTTGAAAAGAAGAATGGTTTAGTTTTCTTACTTTAGAATTTCTCCCTTTGACTTGGTCATTATAATTAATTGCTTTCATGTTTTCAAGTCTCAGTCTTTTCACATATAAATGGATTCAGTTGGATTAGACAATTTCCACGATTGGAGTCTTGTGTGAACTGCTATCATTTGCAGTTGATAGAACACATTCACATCATAATTAATAGTAACACCCTGAAGCAGACAGACCTGGATTTAAGGGCATTTATTCACAGGCAATTTGTTTAAATCCTCTAACTCTGAGTTTCTTCATATGGAAAATAAGGATAGTAATAGAACCTACCTCATAGAGTCACTGGAAATTAACTCTGACAATGTTTGTAAGAAGTTTCACAGTATTTAGTATGTGGCGGGTGCACAATGAAAGTAAATGTTATAATGATTATTATTCTTCCTTATGCATTGATGGGTATGTTTCTAATCAAGTAGTAACATCAAGGAGAGTGTATTCTACAAACTATCTTTTATTTTTAAAGGGCTATAAACCATCTAATTTGAGTCATCATGCTATTTTTAGTTATTTTACTCATGTCATCCAATTCCTCATATAAACAATCTTCAGAAATATTGAAATATTCCTTATTTTAATCCCTACAATTTTCTAGGAAGAAGATTATCAGAATGCTATAGGCATGGTATGCTGATTTTGAATAAGTTATTTTGATATTCTTGTTACTTCGTCATGCAAATGCTAAAACAATGAGTACTGAATTAAAGTTAAGCTAGTTGTCAGTAGGCGGAATGATTACGCAATGAGTTATCAGTTACCAAGCAAAGTCCACGTAGAGGAGCAACTGTTAGGGAAGGCACGGACGCTTGCTAAGTGGCCATCTCCCAGACCTCACCTATCCTACCTCCTTTCTCTGGGAATGTCACAGTCATACTTTAAGCAGCCATTCTCCAGCCTTCCACCACCTCTACCTGCTTTACTATGGCGCGTCATTCCACTACCTGAGGCTGATGTTAAGTCTAACTGAAAACCCAGACAGACCTTAAACCCAGAAATCAGGAACATAGGCATCCCTGGATGCTCATCAGAACAGGAATTCTCAGTGACAGGGCCCCTCCTCCCCAGGTCGATAAGAGCCACAGTCAAATAGTACAGATTTGTCTCTCTTTGGGGCAAGTAGAGCTGCCATTTACAAGCCTCAACACTGAGCGGTTTGGACGTCCGTGGGAGATGGGCCATGATGGG
The DNA here is from genome assembly GCA_004026745.1 of Myrmecophaga tridactyla. Taxonomy (NCBI): domain Eukaryota; kingdom Metazoa; phylum Chordata; class Mammalia; order Pilosa; family Myrmecophagidae; genus Myrmecophaga; species Myrmecophaga tridactyla. The sequence goes on along the minus strand of PVIY010061292.1, from coordinate 36 downwards.
ACTTGTCCTCTGCTAACTTATGGACTCTTAGTGCTG
>PVIY010061291.1:0-11301 GCA_004026745.1 Myrmecophaga tridactyla | reverse complement strand
AGACCATGAGGTTTAGTCTAATTTTATTTTTTAAGTTATGTTTTTTTTAGTTTCAAAAATGTCTATGATAAGTATGTACTATACTCATAAAAATAATAATAAATTATATCTTAATAATAACTTCAGTAGAGTAAAAAATGGAGGCATGTGTTTTGGGGAATTTGAAGAAAATGCTGTCAGAGAAGGGAAGAGAAAGTATACCTACTGAGGAAGTAGGTATAAAATTTAAAAAGTAGCAAGGAGAAAGACTTAGGACTATCTTCTATCACAGTGATAAGGTGAATAAGAGGATTCCTTGGGAAAAATTGTTGAAGGAAATATTAACAGCCAATAACACTGAAAAAGGAAGAGTAACATATTGTGCTAGCTCTTAAAAGTTTTTATTATATGATAGAGAATGCATGCTGGAGTAGTCAGCATCCTTTACAAATGCTAAACTGATGCAAAACTAATGTTTCCCATTTACCTACAACTCAGAGTTTATTACTCTTTCTACTGTTTTCTTTCCTCCAGTGTAAGCTTCAGTCCTTCTTTCCAGGATATCAGAGTTTCCCACAGCTATTCCATAGCAAAATGGAAACTGTTTTTATCTTAGTTTCCAGATACACTTGGGGGAAAAAAGATGATTTCTTTATCATGTGCTTATATGCTTCATATAAGTATTATTAGGCCTTTGAACAAAGTCAAAAACAAATTTCAACTTCACCTTGATCCAATTATCCCAATGAGAATTTACAAATTCACAGAAATACTAGAATAATATTTATGCAAGTTAAATATTTCTCAGTTAAACCTGTTTGGAAAGCAAACATGAACCATGCATTCTCTTTGTTTCCATTTTCCCAAGAAGCTGTGATAACTACAATATCTGAGGAGTGATAAAGAACATATGCCAATATAAATGCTGAGAATGCTGATTTCTTCTTGTTTTGAAAATTGAAATAAATTTGGAAAAATATCCTTGTATTTGCTTAAAAAAACACTGAAACCTTCCTTTAGAGAATAGGTAAGTGCAATCTTCAAGATTCTTGAGAACTGTATTGAAATTTATTAGTACATATTCATTGACCTTATCAGTTGATTCTGATTCTATGGCAGTTCTGGATTATTTCATATATCTTAGATTTAAACAGAGCCCCTGGGAAATTGGACATTGGATAACTGTTAAGTTTTATTTAAGCAGCCTGCAACTAATCACAGTTCAACATCAGCAAGAAAAATAATTTTGATATGTAATATTGCAATAGCAACTTAAAGGTTTTATTGCATCTTGACTAATGTTTACTGGAAAACTTTAGCCATAATTCAGTAATATAAATGTAATCAAATTGTTGAAACTAATGTTTCTGAGGCATGATAAAATAGGGCTTAAAGACTGTGGGCCCTGGTCTTCTATTCAGCTTCAGAAAAGTTAGCACAGAGCTACAAACTTCAGCCACAATATTCCTAGGACAAAAATTTCCTCTAACACCCTGACACTCCCTCAGCCATTTAAACCTCTCCAAACCATAAAAGCTGGTAAAATCCTAGGTCCAAAACAAGGAGATTATAGGATTAGAATTATCTTTTCATTCAATATTTAATGAAACATGTTATACATTTTATGTACTTCACGTTTTATGTTTTCAAAACCAATTACTTTTATTTTAAGTGGTTTCAGAAATTTTTAGATCTTTGTTAAATTCTTGAGGGTTTTTTGCTACTTTATGTATTTTCAATTTTTACTTTTTATGAATTTGAATGTATTTTACATAAATTATAGTTTACTTTTCAAATGCAGATTCATAATTTCTTATATGATGTATATTTGCCCGCATGTTTTCATGAATTAAGACTTTTAAAAATGTTAGAAAGTTATGTTTTATGTAAACCATATAATATTTTGGACCACAGTAGATTCTGAGATATTTAACAAACATGTCAATTTGCTAGAGCAAATTGCATGAATACTCACACTAACAGAGATTCATAAGCTTTATGTAAAAACTGTTTTTCAGAAAATTATTTTGGGGGGATTGTGGATAAGAATTGTGCATACAGAGTAAACTTCTGAGTGTGTTTATATTTTATATTATATCTTGCTTTTCTATTTTTCATCCATTATTTATACTATTACTCTCCTATTTCTGTTTTTTGTATTGTACTAGTAGTTTTCTAATTTCTTTGGCTGGTTGCATAGCTCATTAACTTTGAGCCTCTGATTTGCCCAATATGGTCATTTAATGTTGTAAATATTCCCCCAATAATGTATTCACTTAATATTCTTCAATGAATTCTATTTCAAAGAGCTTTCATTGAAATTTAATCCACATGTAAAAAAACTGCACAATCATGAGGTATATTCAGTGAATTTTTACAACATAAACATGCTGATTTCACTACCATTCTAGATTAAGAAATAGAATGTTAGCAGCAACAAAGAAGATTCTTTCCTCCAGTCACCAAAAGTAACTGCTCACCTGACTTCCAATAACACAGATCAGTTTATCCTATTTTCAGCTTCATATATTTACTCTTCAGTCTGTTTTCTTTTGTTCAGTACTATGATTGTGAGATTGTGATATTTTACATATCATGGACAGCAATAGTTCTTTCTTTGCATTGTTGCATTCTATTGTATGAATATAGCACTATTTATTTGTTCTACATTTGAGTTATTACAAGAATGGAGCTATTCAAACAATGCTCTCAGGATTCAGTCTTGTTTGGTAAATACATTTAAACGTTTTTGCTGAGAGTATACCTACATTGGATTTCTAGAGCATAGGAACCCAGTATGCTCAACTCTAGTAAATTATTTTCTTAATTGATAAATTGGTTCTTTCAAGTTGTACTCCATAAGTAATGCATGATGTCTCTAATTGTTCTAAATTTTTGTTAATATGTATTATATTTATCACTCCAACTGCTGGCTGATGCTAGAAAATCATTTAATGACTGAAGGACAAAGGAGCATTTGAATATCAGCTTCATCAATGAACACTTTTCTCTTTGGTTTCTTGGCTACTCCAGTTCTGGTTATTTTGGGTGATCATTGCACCTCCACTGCCTACCCCAGTTTTCTGAATGTCCTTGTCAAAAGTTTTGGCCATATAAAAGTTATAACAGCACAACACATGAACTTATGAATGGCTTTATTCATCATTTTGTTACTAACAAAACACTGAGTCTAATCAAGTAACTTATTTCATAGTAAATAAATGTGGTAGTGCACACAATGCTAAGGAACCCACTTGTCTTACCATGAGTATCAATTACTCTGCAGTAGCTTGTGTAACAGAATGGTGGAATGCCTTACTGAACATTAAAGCACCAATTCAGAGAAAATACTTTGAAAATATGGAGCTTAATCTTTAAGAAAGTATTGACCTATATATAATGTTTGTTCCACAGCCGGAATAAACTGTTATTTATTGAATGCTAATGCAATAACTCCTTTTACTCTAACACTAAAAACCCACTTAGAGATTTTTTTTCTTCCTGTCCCACCATTTCCAGCTCAGCAAGTTTGTAGTTCTTAGATGCAAAGAGTTTGTCCTTTCACCAGGGAACCCAGCAGTGATTTTATCATATGGTAATTGGAAATGCCAACTAGACATTTTAAACTCTTCATGCCTCTATTAAACCAACAGACTAAGAAGGGGTTGGGTTTTTGGCATGGATGACCAGGGGAACTTTGCTGATTACCTCACAATGAGGGCAGAGATAAACAATGTCTTTGGTCTATGGAATTCTCTAAGTCACCTCTTAAATTTTTTAAAGAAATGGTAAAATATGGTGGATAAATAAACAGAAAATAGCATAAGCTATAAAGATTAACTAAAAACCTCACGATGAATTACAGCAAAAAGGACAGTTGTAACTATTCATATTATTTTGTGTTGTTTTTTAGATGTATATGTGCATATGTGTTTATATGCATCTTGGTCAGTGGAAACAGAAAAATGCTATTGTTTTATGAATGAATTTCAAAATGTTTAGAAGAATGCTTATGAATACTGAGTAGCCAAATATGTTAAATATTCCACTCATTTATATACTGGCCTTAGCTAAAAATTTCACCCTTCTAATCTCTGCATTGTAATACTGGGAAACAGATTCTAAAACTTTGTTTCTCATCTACCCCATAGCATACTGTTCAATTTTGCTAAAAGAGATGCAAGATGAGGGAGAAAGACTTGTATACTGTCTAAATAAAATGTTGAAGTAAAGATAAGGAGGAGTTGAGTTAGGTATGTGAGGGGAATGGAAGAACATTGAACATGAGAAAACAAAATTGACCAAACATGAAGAGGACTGGAAAAATGTTAAAACTGAAAATTGTTTATCATCCCAAATCAATTTTAAGGCTTAAAGTTGAATAGATCCCTACTTTGTAAGGCCTAGGGTGAAAACTCAAAATGCCTTTCATACAAATTACATCTCTTTCTGAAAATATTGACAGCAATGCAACATTCCTCAAGGCTTTCTTCATCTCCAAGTTTCTAAGAGTGTATATAGAAGATTAAACATGTGGGTAATGATGGTGTAGAAAAGAACAAACACTTTGTCCCTTGGAAAAATTATGGATGCTCTAATATAGACAAAGAAAACAGGCACAAAGGACAGAATCACATGAGAACTGCAAGTGGAAAGAGATTTTCTACAGCTTTCTGTAGGGTAAGTTCTGATGGTGTATAATATCTGAAAATAAGATAACCATCAAAATCATTAAGCCTCCAAAGCAATCACACCTGAACTGAATATTATGAAAGGACCAAATCTGTATGTAACAGAGCAGGGCAATTTCAGCAAAGGATACTGATCAAAGAAGTAGTGATCTATTTCTTTTGGAACCACAGAAGGGTAGGGAGATAGTGAGAATAAATTGATCAGCAGTGTTCCAATCCCCCAGTAAAACAAGCTCTGATGGTCATGCTGCACTCTCACCTGCTCTTGATAATGGTGTGGTACAGAGGCTTGTAGATGGCCATATAGTGGCCATCCCTGTGAGATAAAGATTTTGATGTTTCCAAGGAAGTGAATGATAGACAGCTGCATCAAGCAATTACTGTATGAAATGGTCTTCCTTTCTGACAGTGTCAGTCAATATTTGTTTTCAAAATGGATAAATGGCAAAGATTACAGAATGAGAGATAATTGAGGAAGAAATTAATTAGCTGACTGCACAAAGTAGAAAACATCATGACAATTTTCCCATTCAAATAGCACTGTAGCAAGTTAAAAGGAATACAGCATGGAGTATTTCAATGTGCCTGTTTTGGAAAAATGCCAAAAGAATAAACACTGTGGTATTATTCCTTTTACACATGGTCCAGTGTGGTAAAAAGTGCATAACAGTCACCTGAAAAGACACAATTCATGAGTCAACGTCAGAAATATTTAGGGATAATATTGATCATAGTTTACATAAAATGAAACTAAATTTGGCATGATCCCTGTGTTTATTATTTATTATAATATATAATAATTTATTATAATATAAATAATATAATAAAGATTTATTATTATTTATAACTTATATTTCATAAAAATGAAAATTTGATATTTAATAAAATCATGAAACTTTCCATGTATTTCAGAATAATACATTAATCTTAACATTAATAAAAATGTATGCATTCACTCAGCTAATTGAAAACCTTTAAAATATCATTAGGTAGCTGAGAGTACCTAATTCCAATAAAACATATAGCTAGGTACTTGGAAAGGATGTAGCTCTTGATCCTTGCAAATTACAAATTTATTAATGATACTAGTACAATTCATGGAATGTTTTTGTTTAATATTATAAAAGAAAATGTAAAATTTTAACTGTGTTTGCTAGTTGAAAATATGCTATCTGAAAAAAATAGGTAAAAATCAAATGAAAGATAATTGCCATGATACATATGCATTTAATAAATGTAAGACAAACAGCTCTCTGCATGAAGCAAATGCAATCAGTTTGACTAGTTATTTATTGCTTGTTCACCTTTTTCATAGTTATTTGTAAGAGTAAAATGCTGACATTTTATAACACCAGTATATTTAAATCTACAAACAGTTATTTCTAATAATTAAGAGTTTAATTAAGAGTTTTAACCTCTTAGTTAACACTCCAAGAAGCAAAAGGCAGTTCCCCTTGATGGTTTTGCTACTGACTCCATTTGTCATATTTTTCAAGTCAATTTCCCCTTAATGATTTGAAATAAACTCTGTACTTCTGTATTGTATTATCATCCAATATATGTTTTTTCCAAAGTACATAAGTAGCCTGGCACTCTAATAAAGAGAAAAAATTATGGAAAGTTTGTGAGAAAATTTTATGGCCAGACAAATAGTTGCCACCAGAATTATATTATTTAATTATACCACAGTGTGTGAATTTGTGTACCAACCTCTTTATTTCTTAGTTTATCCCCTTTATAAAATGGGAAATCTATTTGGATTTTGTTGTAATATGGAGACAAAGAATGCTCAAAAAATCAATAAATAACCATTGCTTCATAACCATTAAAATATTAAATCTCATATTATTATTAAAATATTAGTACTACTAATTAGTTTTCTAACAGTTACCAAGAACCCTATGTAATACATTTGACTCCCTTATAGAAAGTGAAATTGCAGTAGCTTAAAATCTTTTTCAGCAGGAAGAAAACTTTGAAGTTTGTTAGTCAAGATGACTTAACTTACAAAAATAAAGCCAGTACTGTTGAAAGTGTTTCTCTTAACTTAGTTTGAATCTCAATACAGTTGGAAAAATAACAGAATTGGTAAACACATTGTGTAATCATTTTACTGTACATTTTTACCATAATGTGCTTCATTAACACTTATTTCCTAACAATTTGTGATACTTCTGTTTTAATTTTGAAGCTATCTTTTCTTATCAGTTCATATTTAAATTTGCTTCTCATCTCTTTCTTTAACAGAGTAAGTTGGCTATGTCACCTAAAAAAATTTAAAAATTCCATTGCAATGAGGATGAGACCTTATAAGAAAGTTGTTTCTATGGTGCAGTTTTAAGATTTAGTATTAGCTTATGGACAAGCCTTCTCAATACACCTCCACTTACACTATTAGTAACTCTTCTATATATGCCTCCTGTTATTCTATGTATTTTCTCACCTATAAGTGAAAAATACTTTTTATTCTAAAATAATATTTAAAACATTGCTTTGGACAGCTCTTAAAGTAATTGCCTATTCATTTAGCTGGAAATAAAAGGAGAATATTAGTTTAATTGTGCACCGGGAAATAAAACCCATCTGAATTGTTCTACCCCTAATCCATTCCATGAAAATAAAAAGAAAAATTTGGTTCACACATGAAATTCAGTGCTGCAGAATCTAAGGTTACTAAAGTGTTCAAGCAAAGCCAAACAATCATTATACCTATATTTATTGATATGAAATGAATACCCCTACTAAATATGTTCTCACAATTTAACTAAATAATTTTGATAAATAATACTCTGAGAGTGCAGTTTTCTGTATTCCTAAGGCCACAGATGATGTTTTATTTTTGTATTTGGAAATTGTCCAAATTTAACATTACCTATAAACTATTGATTTATTATCTATAAACCACCATCAAATTTCTGTTCATGACTCAGTCATTGATTTTACATGTGAACTTCACAAGCGTCTTCATTTCCTTTAATGATGTTTTCTTCATCTAAAAAGTGGAGAGATATATTCTTTCTTAACGGAATCAGTGATGAGTTCTGAATTCCAAATTTAAGAAAATGTTTAGTATGAACTATGAAAATAAAAGAATATCATATAAATGAATATGGTACTGTTCTTGGTTTGATGCTCATTCAAGAGTATTAATAAATCACAGAGATAAAAATTGAGGTTTTCCTAGGTTAATAACATACAGAATACCTAACTAGGATTTGGAATGTTACATTTTTTATCATCATAAAACATGGTCCTAAATAGTCAGGCCTACCTGATGCAGCATTAAATAGAGAAACAAATCCCATTATCTTGGTAAGAAGATGAGTTCATTGAAGATGCGTCATTAAGAAACTGGAGGAAAAATTTTCAAGACCAATTCATAGTGGGAAGTGTGGTTTGGACTTTTATGACCAAAACAGATGAAGAAATAACAAAGTTCAGAAGAAAGCAGAATGAATAAATAAAAACTAAGTAAAAATCAAAAGATTCATTAAAATTTGTAGTGGTCACTTATTTCATTTTGTTGATCAGCATATCCTGTTATCTGGGAGGACCTTGTTTCTTTGCTGACCATTCAGGATTTTGATCTTGTCCATCAAAAGGAAGGAAAGTGCTGTTATTAGTTATTATGAGGTTTCATTTCTACAGCAGTGCAAGGGAAGCTTTCTGGCAACAGACAGCAAGTTTTCTTCTTTGTTGAGATTAGACCAACAACAAACTATTTCAACAAGGGCTTTTTTATGCTTAAAATAACTCAAGGCTTCTTGAGTGAAGTGATCATAAAAAATATTTTCTAGGTACTGAAGCATTTTCTAGCTAAATGATTATATTGAGTACTTTTTCCTGTCTATCCAGCTATATCAGATCTGGAAACCAGAGTCTACACCAAAAATTCATAATGGCAAAAGAAGTGAAGCAATAAAAAATTCAATTTTAACACCATACATCTTCATACTAGCTAATCATGTCATTCAAAATGATGAAACCTCCACAGTTACTGGCATTGACCATATCTGTTATTCTGGTTTTGATAGTTGGATGAAAATGGATAAAAATTAAACCAAATTTTTATGTCTATAAAAAACAACAACTCTTTTCTTTCACCTAAATATATAGCTGTGATGGTTTGAAACTGTTGTATACCCCAGAAAAGGCATGTTTGTTAATCCTGATTCAATATTTCTGGGTGAAATCGTTCTGATTAAGTTGTTTCCATGGAGGTATGACCCACCCAATTGTGGATGGGACCTTTTGATTAGATGGTTTCCATGGAGATGTGTCTCCATACATTCAAGGTAGGGTTGTTTAAGGAGTCCTTTAGGAGGGAAACATTTTGGAAAAAACTTTATAGTCTATACAGCCAGAGACCTTTGGAGATGCAGAAAGAAGAGGCCCCTGCAGAATCTGCTTGAAACCTGAACCAGAGGACTAGCAGATGTCAGTCACATGCCTTCCCAGACTAACCTTTCTTGAGTCAAAGTATCTTTCTCTAGATGCCTCACTTTGGATTTTTATAGCCTCAGAACTGTAAACTTATAACTTAATAAAGTCCCTTTATAAAAGGCAATCCATTTCTTCTAGTTTGCATTCTGGTAGCTTTAACAAACTAACACAGTAGACAAGCAATAAAAAGGAAAAAGTCATATCTGGCATACCTGAACTAAAAACATTGACTATTCTCATGTTCTCAACTATGAACAAAGCTGTTATAGGTCGGGCCATGATGGCTCAGAGGGTAGAGTTCTTGCCTGCCATGCCAGAGGACCTGGGTTCAGTTCCCGGTGCCTGCCCATTTGAAAAAATAAAAGCTGTTATAACCACAAATATTCCTGTATGAACAATGGACTAGGAGAAAATAGATTATAAATCTTCCTCTAGTTTAGCTGCTTATTCAGTTTAGGTATTTGTAACCATTTGCCCTCAGATTCACCTTAACTAAAATAATGGATCCATGCTCCATATTTTATAAGATATTGTAACCAAGAACTTTGGATTTACAGAATGATTTTAATTACTGAATCATTATATAAATGTTTCTTTTGCTTTTGGGATTTTGGAATAGACAAAGGGAAGCACCTGGAAGCCCTGAACTATAATTAAGCTGTTTTGGACATCTGGAGGGATGTAAAAGTCCTTATCTTTTATCTGGTGCCCCAGTGGCTATGAGAACTGTGATGTCCATTATCTGGTTTTTCTCTTTTAGGTGTCAGCACTAAGGAAAATAGTAATTAGCTAGCCTCTGTCCCTTAGGTTTGTAAATTATATCTGCTGGGCTCTACCCTAGAAAGATAGATAGCTCTGCCTTCTTACATTAGCCTGTGCTAACAATGTTCTCTTTTTGTCACTGTTAGGCTTTGCCATTGAAGGATTGCTAGCTTCTTTCAACTTATGTTAACAATGTTTTCTTTTCCCCTTTGAATTCACTATTAACACTATTTTCTTGTCTGCTTTGCATTTACTGCCTGAAATGATCTCATCTCCCTTTGCTAGAATCCTTAAAAAAACTAGAATCCCCTTTGTCCAGGGAGAGAGATTTTGGGCCGTTAGGCTGTCTGCTCTCCTGCTACACATGTAGAAATAAACTGTTTCTCTCTTTGCAACCCTGGTGTCTCAGGAATTGTTTATTGAGTGCATTGGGCTGAAGAATCTAAGGCCTTTGTCCAGTCACACTATTAACATAATGAAGTGAAACTTCTTGGGTTGATATTCTGGCTTTGCCTTGAATAAGCATGTAATTTCTGTAAATTATTTAATCACACTAAACATCAATAGTTCTAATAATTCTAATACTAACTTACAGTTTTGAGCATTTTTGTGTGCCTACTATCCTTTTAAACACGCTATAGTTATTAGCCTTATTAATTCCTCACACCATTGTAGCAGTCAGCTCCTGTTTGCCCAAGCCATTTCCTCTCACAGCAGGCAGGCCTCTGTCTACTCAGGCCCTTTCCCTTTTAAGAAGTCTCCTTCACCCCAGGAATGGTTGAAACTGCACATAGAAAGGATACTCACCCTGAGAACAGTTGAAACTGCACATAGGCAGGATAAGAAAAATCCTGTAGAGACCCCCTCCCCTTCTGTACATCAGCACATACCCAAGTGCTTCCGTGTAAACCCTGTGACAATCCCTGTTGGAGGTTCAGACTTTCAGAGGCTACTTAGCTGAACCCTATGGACATAGACTAATAAAACCTACTTCCTGAAATTTCAGAGCCTTGACCCTGGTTTGTTCTGTTTCTGTGTAATGCTCCTGGAGGCTTATGGCCTTGTCCTTGCTTTTGTGCAACACCACTGTAAAGTATATATATTATTTAACACATTTCATAAAAGGGTAAATTGAAGTATAGAGAAATTTAAGAATTGGCCCAAATACTTAAATCTTATTAGTGATAGAGTCAAGGTTAAAAACAACCTATGCCTCACATGGTAATGCTTAGCAAAATGATACATACTTAACACAGTGCTTGATATGTAAACTCCATAATAATTAGTCCATGCCAGAGTAAATTATATAAATGTTTAAATTGAATGATCTTAAACTCCTCAAACACAAAGTGACTATCTTATACTGTTCCTTGAAATACAGAAAGTGCTTACCCAAAATTAATTTTGAATTCTAGCCTCCACTTCC
>PVIY010061290.1:0-11303 GCA_004026745.1 Myrmecophaga tridactyla | reverse complement strand
GCACTCAGGGGAGGTGACCGGCACTCTCTGCCTGGTCCCGCACAGCCTCTCCCTGCCTCCAGGTGCTGGGTGGTGACCGCTACTTTTCTTTAGCAATCACCACATTTCTTTCATGTTCTCAGAGTACTAGAGGGAGGGACATCGCAAGTTCATTGTGTTTCCTTTCTGGCGTGCTGTAGAAGTGGACCTCAGCTGTCCAAGGTGGAAGCTTGTCTGCTCTGTCATCTCCCTCAGGCATGAGGATGCCTGTGGCTGGCAGCTGCTGACACAGGTCGTAATTTCGACAAGTTAGTTTTCTGCGTAGCATGAAGCATGGACGTGTGATGAACGTGGCACTAGAAATCTGATGTTCTAAAATGCAAACCGTGGGCCAAGTTGAAGGAAAGGAAAATTTCCTTAGAAAACAATAGTTTTCATCTTCAATAACAATGTCTAGCACAGGGGAGATCCATCCTAAATGTTTAAATGAGTAAATAAATTAGCAAATCAATATTGATCAACTAGAGAGAGGAGGGAGCCTACAAAAGAGGCCATGCACTCGGCCAGGTGCCCCAGTGCCCTGCCCTGGCATCCTGCCCTGGCCTGGCACAGCAGCTCCCACGGGGGGCGTGGGGAAGGGATCCAAGTCATGCAGGTTTGGGAAATCCTGGGCGATCAGGTCCCCTCTGTGGGGCTGTGATGTACAGCTGCACATTAAGGGTTCTGAGAGGTCCTAAAACAGAGTAGCATGTTTACACTGGATTAATTCAGTATTTCCCACATTTATTTGGCCACAGAATCTTTTCTTGCACAAAACCTATGAATATCACCGCACTTTGGGAAGCATACTCTTTGGGGTTATTTGCCAACTTTTCTGGGTTTTGCCTGAGGAAGAGCCCACGTGATACCTGTGTGCCCTGTGCCCGGGCAGAGTGGTGAGCGCTCAGCAAAGACGCAGCAGCTCAAGTGGACGAGGCTGGGGGCAGCTGGGAGGCAGCAGGGCCGGAGGGACGGGCCATAAAGGTCATGACGATTGGGGTCAGCCTGGAATGGAACGGGAGGAGGTGTGAGACCACAAGGGCTGCCCTGATGCCTGCCGCACACCTGGGGTTTGCTGGCACACTGCTGCAGACACTCGTTTTAAAACTGTGCCAAGCGGCTATTTGGAAAGACCCCCTGAGGCCTTAGCATCCTTGCAGTTGGGGACCCTTCAGGCTGGGACCCCAGCCAGCTCCTGTCCGCCTTCCAGACTCGCAGACATGCTGGGAGAGCTACGGAAGGTGGTGGGGAGGGCAGAGCCGCAGGTGCCCGCAGGGGGCTGGGTGCGAGCACGCCGGGAGCGCCTGTCTCTGGTCGGCGGGTGTCCAGGGGATTGAAAGCCCACCTCACGGGCCTCCCTGCGTGGCCGCCTTGTCATCACCCGTGGTGCCGGGCACTGACAATGGGCTGAAGCGGCGTGGTGCCCGTGGCCTGCGGTTGGCAGGAGCATGTCTCACAGAGAGGCTCAATCACGCTGTGTGCTGGTTCGCTCGTTTGGCTGCCCTGACTGGAGAACGGCAGTTGGTTCTCTCGGCATCCGCCCTGGGGAGCAAGTTGAAGAAGTATCGGAACTTCCCTTTTGCGTGGCGCCGAGGAGCTGGGTGCACCAGAGTTTGAAGTTCAGCCTCACTCGAGCGGGGACGCGCAGTCGCCAGTGTCTCAGGGTCAGCCTCGCTTTTTATTCTTTCGGCTGCAGGGAGGAGAGGCAGAGCAGACACGATGTTTATGCTGTGATATAAACGTTTTTCTTCAGTAGTTGCCCGGAACAGCGGTTTTCAGGTGCACACGATGGCAGCGATTACCAATAGCCGTGTTTGTGGCTAGAGCCATGTGCCCACGTCTCCTGCCGTCAGGGCGGCTGCACTCAGCATCACACAGGGCGCTCCGCGCGCCACCCCCACCCTGTCGGGAACTGAGGGCTCCCGCCTGGCAGCCTGTTGATACAGCAAGGAGTAAACGTGACAGTTACCAGCTCTGTTTCCTGCCCCGTCTCCCTGCACAGTCAAACGTAGCATGGCTCTTACTAGTAGCGGATGCTGGCAGCCCTCCCTGGACATTTCTTGGGAGAAGGTGCCCTGCTGCTCCCTTAGCCGGGGGGCGGGGGGTGCTTTTCGCAGAGCTCCCCTGGGGCTGCGCGGTTGCGATTGTCATTCCGCTGGCCGCTAGCTGATCGCCCTGCTTTTCTCTTGCAGGTGATGTGCCTTCAGGACTTTTTTGGTGACGATGACATTTTTATTGCATGTGGACCAGAGAAGTTCCGTTATCAGGATGATTTCTTGCTAGATGAAAGCGGTAAGAAAAAAAAGTTCAAAACCAGGGGAACTTCGAGGCAGCTTTCCAAAACGAGCTGCACTGGGCCAAGAAAATGTCAGTTCCAAAGTGAACAAATCAGTTTCAGGTTCTCGAGCTGCATGTCTTTTCCATATCTAGAATTTCTTTGAATTTTTTTATATAGAAAACAGATGAAATGGTCATTGGAAAGCTTACATCATCTGGAAGAGGAAACTTCTAACGGCTAAGATATAACCCCTTAATAGCTAAATTAATGTTTTATAGAAAATAATGCTGATTATTTTAATCAGCATTTAATTTTTAATTTTTAAAAATATATTTATTATATATATATTTAAAATTATATATATTTAATTATATATATTTTAAAAATATATATAATTAACTTTTAATTATATATATCGTTCTCAAGATTTATTGTTGGGAGATTTATAATCATAAAATTATGGAAATTGTTTCGGGCTCAGCCTTCACATGGCCTCCTTTAGTTCCTAAGTGGCTCTGCCTTTTGCTGCTCTGGAGTCAGTGCTTCGCTGGCGTCTAGGGTGTCCCGAGGAGACCGATGTACTCCTCTCCGGAAACTGCTGTTGAGAGAGGACGGGGCAGAAGGAAGCATCTTGGGGGACAAATAGGAAAGGCAGTGACTGAGGATGAGTTTCTTGGTTATTATGGGTTTTGTTTTTTGTTTTTTTTGGTTATTTCTCTGAACATTAAGAGTATACCACGGGAAGGGTGAGTGCACAGAACAGAGACTCTTCCTTGATAATAGTAATCCTAATTCTTAGGGAAATTTAGTGTATTTATTGACAAGTCAAATTCTGTCTAGTGTAGGTGCTTTTTGAAGGGATAATGAATATTATCAGATGGACACACACAAAAATAATTGTTAGCTTCTGACCAAAAAAAGGGAAAACCTGAGCACTAATGAAAACATGAAGAGTGGCGTACTGGTTCCACCCTAACACGCAGATGTACACGCACATCTGCATGTATAGTGTCTGCACACAGGGTAATAAAGTGTCTCGTATTGAATGTATGTGTGCAGCATAAAAGCTACTTATACAGATTGGCGTCTATGCCTGCTTTAGTTTGCTAAGGCTTTGGAATGCAGCATGCCAGCAATGGAATGGCTTTTATAAAGGGGATTTATTTAGTGACACATCTACTAATCCGGGAAGGCATGCGGCGACATCTGCCGGCTTCTCTCCCTGCTTCTGGGTTCAGACGGCTTTCCCTGGGACGGTTCCTTTCTGCATCTCCAAATGCCTGGGTCTGAGCTGTCTCTCCTCTGAGCCTCACGTTTTGGGAAGGCTCTCCCCTTAGCTCTGCAGGTATGATCAGCCCCAGGGGAGTTTCACCTGCTGGTGATTTACGTCCACAGCAACAGAACAACTGGGCGCTGTCACCTGGCCAAGTGGCTACGTCCACAGCAACAGAACAACTGGGCGCTGTCACCTGGCCAAGTGGCGCCTGGTCCTATTACAGTGAGTATATGCAGTGCGAATTTGAACGTACTATAATTATTTTGTCATTTAAAAATGGCTCAGCCTGTGTAGAGGGGGTAAGAATTTTTTTAAATACCCCTTTATCATGAAAACTTCCAGGGTCCCAAATTGTATATAAATGAATCATTTGAAGAGATTTATGCTATTTTGGCTCAAGGACCCTAAGTGGAAGAGTGGTTTGGTATGTCTTTTCCGCTAAATATTTTTTTCTGCAGTGGCGTTCCGTCTTTCCCCCAGGTGGCAGCTGCCCTGTGGGGACTTACTGAGCACATGTGCTTAGGGATCGCCCCCAGCCAGCCCCTTTTAAGAACAGGACATTGGCCACTGCAGAGTGTGCTGCTCTGACATTCCCAACATCACAGGCCAGACATAAATGCTGACAGCACAGCTGTGAGAGAAATAACCTGGCTGGACTTTCAGTTTAAAGGAAATAGCTGCTTCTGATGGCATGGGCAGGGAGAGCAGATATGCCCTGAAATGGAAACTACAGTTCTTGCTTTGATATAGAAATCAGCCTGTCGGACTCACCTGGACACAGAATTGCTTCCAGGCCCCTGGCTCCCCCCAGCCCCATCCTGCCCACCTCACCAACCCTATGGCCGGCTCTTCCCCTACGTGGCCCATGCTCTCAGCCAGGGACGTCCCGTCCCTGCTCACCCCCATGGTGGGTCAGGCAGGTCTTCCAAGAGGTGGAACAAAAGACTACCAGAAAATAGGAAAACCTCGTTCCACTATACAGGACATTCGCAGGGACACGCGCGCATGTGCACTCGTGCTCACAAATGCAGACGAGGGATTCCGCCCACCTGTGGCTCTGGACGGGCCACTTCTGCCGTGTGTCCTTTGGCCTGTCTAGGATGACTGTGCCCCAACCTTTTCTTGGTCTGAAATATATTGACTTAGTAGCACTGTCCTCCCCACCCCCAGGAAACTGGGGGCTTGGGGGCAGCGTTAGGAAAATTGTCTAAGTTGAGATTTTACTTCCTTGGATGAATTTGGCTTGAGGCTAAGTTCACAGGACGGCACCTGAGGTTTTCCTGAGGTTTGCAGCATGCTCTACTGCTAATGGGTTAAAATTGGGATCTTTTCTCAGTGCTCTGGAAATTATTTATCCCAGCTTATCTGTGCTTGCTGATGGTATCTGCACACTGCGGCTTTAATCGGCCTTCCCGGCAGCAGCTTCCTTTATGGGTGTCGGCAGGGGCCAGAGACATTTCGGAATTAAAGCTCTCACCCGCACAGGGCTGAGCTTGGTACTGGCCCCAGGAAGTGGACTTTTGCCACAAGGCAGCAATTTTGGCCCATCTTTTGGAACAGCCCTTCCCTGTGTGCTCCGGGTAGAGGGTCGCTGGGTCTCCCGGCCGGGAATCGTGCCCTGAGAGGTACCCCTTTCCCAGGTCAGAAGCTGGGGGCTGCCTTCCTCCCCGACATCGTCACAAGCAACCGGAAAGGAAAGAGAAAACCCCTGCTTTGCCTGGTGTGGGATGGGGCGTTTGGCGATGCCGCCAGCAGCCAGCAGCTCCTTAGGCCTGGGCCCCGGCTGTTCCTGGAGATGACAGGGCAGCCGCACAGCTGCTCCTGCCTGACCACAGGGCTCAAGGAGGAGGCCAGGCTGGAGGAAGGTGGCTCAGAGGATGGCACGGGGACACAGATGAGCAGCTGACAAATCGGGGGGTGGCCATTAAGAAGTGGCGAGCGCTGGGATTGTCCACGCCGCGCCGGGAAGGGACAGGGCCCTGGGGGGTGAGACGCGGCCCCGCTGCCTCCGGCCACCCCCCACACCTCCTTGGTCACTTCTTCATCCCTGCCAGGCCTGCCCCTCATCAGTCGAAAATTCTCTCATCCTCTGGTATTTTGTTTTTTTCCTAAGAGATTTCTCATTTTTGATCAACCGGATCCCAGGTGCACTTGATTCGATGTTAAGAGGAGTTATTTCAGGCGGACGTGTGTGCTTGGATAGTGCTTCGAGTTGTCCAGATTTGATTTCAGTTTGGACTTGAGGTTGAACTGATTTTGTTTGTCTGTTTGGCCTTCCTTAGGTCTGATGCCCATTAGGAGATGAGTGAGCAGAGGCACTGCCCTCGCCTGCCCCCCAGGGCCATGGCTGCCGGGTCCCGGGCAATGGTGGGGGCTGCGGGGTGCAGCATGCGCCTGAACTGTGCCGCCGGTGAACTGTGATGGGGGGCCTCCTTTCCCGGGGCCACCGTGACCCGGCGCCAGAGAGCAGTGGGCCTGAAGTGGGCTGTTACTGGCGCCAACAGGGTGGAGGCGAGAGGTCCAAATCCACGCAGTGGCCAGCTCTGCGTTCTCCAAAGTCCGTGGCATCCTTGTGGTGGCCGAGTCTGACCCCCGTCACCCGGCCATCTGTCTCTCTGCTGGCCTCTGCTTCGTGCCCAAATTTCCTTTGCTTCCAGGGACTCCCATCACGCTGGAGTAGGGCCCGCCCCGTTTCAGCTTGGGCTCATCTCAGTAGGGGCTGAAAGCCCTGTTTTCAAATGGGTTTCCAGCCACGGACCAGGTGGGGCTTGGTCTTGGCTCTGTGAGGACGTGACTTGGGGTGCTGGTTTAGAGGCTGGGAGCTTCCCGAGATGCCAGTGGTGGGGGTAGCGATCGGGGAGCCAGCATGAGGGTCCCCAGGGGTTCCAGGCCAGGGCGTAGCTGAGAAGGTGAGATTGTATGGGCAGAAGCAAAAGTTGGCTCGTGGGTTTTAAGCCGTCAGCTCTGCGGGCTCGGTTAGGAAGGCAGTGTGAGTGACAGCGCACGTGAAGTCATTTAGTGTGAGCTGCGTGTGTGCTGTGTGCGTCATATATTACAAACGTTTTACACCCTCCATGGAAGATGGCAAGTGTTGAACAAAACATTAAAATTAAAAACATTCAAAATTCACCAGTAAAAAAAAAGTAAATGCACAAAGAAATTTAAATAATTAAGATTTCAAGTAGCATTTTTTAAAAGTTTGAAGCATTTATACTTCTGAAGTTATTAAAGTTTAAAACTAAGACTTTGAAGACACTGTGCATGTGTGTGCATGCATAGGTGTGGGCACTGTGTGTGCATGCATGTATGAGTGTGTGTTGTGTGCGTGTGTGCACGTATACATGTGTGAGCACATGTGAGTGTGCACATGCATGTGTGTGCGTGTTCATATTCATGTGTGCATGCAAGTACATGTGCGTGGATGCGTGTGAATGTGCGTGTGCATGAGTGACTGTGCATGTTTGTGCACGTGTACTCATGTGCGTGTGTGTGCATGTGTGAATGCATTGTGTGCGTGTGTATTCATGTGTGTGTGAGGACGCAGGAGTATCTGCCATGCGGGGTCCTGTCTCTGGGCTCGTCAGGCTTCCTTGTGCACTGGCCCCGTCCCCAGAACCACGATCTTCCTGAAGGTGACTCCAGAGGGGCGTCCCTTCCGCGTCTCTGGGTGCAAGACCCAGGAAATGCCACCTGCTGCCTACTGTCCTGGGCGGGGTGGGGCTGCCGTGGGCCCTGACTGCTCCTGCCAGGTGTCAGCCCACAGGTGAGGGCCCAGGGCATGGAGAAGTCCTGGCCTGGGCGTGGTAGGGCTGGATGGCATGTGCCCAAGCCTGCCCTCTGCCCCCCGCCCCCAGGCCTCCCTTCCTGCTGGGCAGAGGGGCCTCAGCTGAGAACTTGGCACTGGTTCTTTGTTGCTGTGATGACCCTCAGCTGAGCTACATCACCCCCCACCCCACCCCCCGCCGCTGGATGGGCGGGGTTGCGGGGCCCAGTAGAGACGGGTGGACATGGGGCCCAGCTGGTCACAGGCCCGAGGCCACGGTCGGCGTCTTGGAGCCTGACTGTGGTCACCTGTCGCTGTCCTCCACCCTCAGCCTGGGTCTCTCAGGATGCTTCTGCAGGGTCTTCTGTGGTCCTCATGGGGACAACACAGTCTTCTCTGATGCGTCGGTTTCATTTCTCCCAGCATTCACAACTTCTGCTTAGTCCCTGGTTGCCAGAGCTCTCCCTGTTGGACTCAGATGATCTTCCTCGCAAGAGCTTATGTTAGCTCCATGCCCGTTCCCTCAGATCCATAAAAAACTTTCACGCATCCATAAAAACGTTTCACGCATCCGTTGACCACGACATTGGGCCACACGGTGCAGCTGAGCTTCCCCACGCTGCTGCCTGAGATGCCCAGGAGAAAGGCAAGCGCTCGGCCGCCAGTTCGTTACTTCCCTCCAGCTGCAGATGGTGCATTGCAGACCCCCAGGCGCCCCAGAGAGGGCGAAGCTCCCTTGAGGTAAAAGGGACGCTCCCCCCTTTTTTGGAATGATGGAATTCACAGCATAGCCCCCTCTAAAGCCACCCTCCTCTTCCCAGAGCCCCTTTGTCTACAATAATTCAAGTGTTCCATACCCTTGAAGCGGGTAAGAAAATGAAGACCTGCAGCTGTTTGTTTATATCTGCCTTGAGATTTCCGCAAGGGGCGCCGTCTCACGGTTGGTGTTGGTTCTGGGGTGCCCGTAGAACCGGGTGTTGAATCTATGGCATTTGTGTCTGGTTTTCTACTCCTGCTACTTGCCCACCCTGTAATTCCACTAAGCAGAGGCAACCTTCAAATTGCTATAGCCAATGTTCTCCTTTTTTTCTTTATTCTTCTTAACCTCTTAGCAGCATTTGGCATCTTTGATGATTCTTTCCTTGAAATTCTCTCCCCTTGACCTTCATGGGTTTAGCTGTCTTGGTCTTCGGCTAATCTCTTCTCTACTTCTTTCAGGCCGGCTGTCCTGACAGATATCCCTTCATAGCTGCTCCCCAAGAGTCAGTCCTCAGCCTCCGTTTCCTACGTAACTTTCTCTCTGTTCCTAGCCGTGTTCATCTGTTTTAGTGGCTTCGGCAGTGACGGCTCTGGTAGACGGTGACACTGACAAATGGTCACCAGATGGTATGTAATAAGCCAAGCCTTTGAAGTATGTATAATTTTCCCAATTTGACAATTAAGGAAATTAAAGCTTAAAGATGATAAATAATTTGCTCAGGCCACACAGCCAGCGAGTTGGTGGAGAAGGCAGAGTTCAAATCCAAGTTCACCGTGTCTGACAGCGCGTGCTCAGGCTGCCCGTCTGCCCCTCAGCCCTGCATGTCTGCCCTGGCTCTGCTCACACACCTCAGAACCGGGCTCCAGCTTTCTGTTTTGAGTCTTTGTGGTGGTTCTACGTCCACCTGAAACGCAGCACACACTGAACCCATCGCCTCCTGCAGGCACCGCCAGCCCCCAACCCCACCCCTCTGCCCCACCAAGGCCGGGAAATGTGGCGGCGTCTCCTGCCCCTTCGCCGCCACTCCCCACGTCCAGCCTTTGACCCTCTGCTTCCCATGGCTGCCTTTGGCTTCGTTTCCTTCCTCAGAATCCCCTGCTTGGGCTTCGATAAGGACGCTTTAATCTGCGTTCCTGGCTCTGGCTTGAATAGCTGCTACACGCCGTGCTTGGACACGACGCTCCCACGTCCAGCACATCGCCCTCTGCTGCCCACGGGCCCCTTAACCGCTCCAGGCGGGCAGTGCCGTCCTGCGCTGCGTCCCTCCCGCTGTCACCACCGCCTCAGCCCCCTCTGCTCTCAGCCGCGCCGTCCTCTTGGTTGGTCCCCAGAGGCAGCATCATCAACATGCCCGCGGTGATGGCCAGGCGCCCATGTCACCCTGGCCTGGTCTTCTGGTTGGGCCAACACTGGCCTCTCTGATGCTGTGAGGACATTTCATGGACTTAATCAGATCCCGTCAGCTGCATCCACAGCTGATTGTGTTTGTAAGCAGCCAAGGGGAGGGTCTTCTGCAATGAGTGAGCCTTAATCTAATCACGGGGTGCCTTTTAAGGAGGATTCAGAAGAGACAGTTGGTCCTCCTGCTTCTCTGGCCTCCCCTGAGAGTTCACTGAGAACCTTCGCTGGAGCTCCCAGCTCGTGGCTGCCCTGCAGACCTTGGACTCTTACGTCCCCACAGAAGCGTGAGACTTTCATAAACCTTACGTTCACAGATCGCGCCTGCTGACTCCTTTTCTGTAGAGAACCCTAGCTAATACCCCCACCCTGGCTCGTTCTGTCCCGACGACCTCACACTCTTCTTCCCGGCCCTCCCCCTCCAGCCCCCATTTGGCCTTTGAAGTTCAACTCTAAAGCCGCCTTCTCTGTAGTTTCCTCCACCTCCTCAGCTTCCTTCAATTGCTAATTTCTCTTTCTTTTTTTACAACAGTTTGTTCTTTCTCTATTAAAATATCCTGTTAAATCTGTCTTGTGTTAGGGTTTTTAAAAATGCATCCAGTTTATAAATATTTAAATCTCCTTTAATCCTCAGGGATCTTACCTGGGTTGCTTCACAAATAAAATTCGTTCAAGAGAAATTAAGAAACTGTCTGGGTCTCAGGGCCGTTGGGGTGCGGAGGTCGGCTGGGAGGCCAGGCCCCTCCTCTCCCAGGCGCCGACCACCCGCCTGGGGTCCTGGAGCTTGTGGGCGTCCGCGGCTCTCAGCGCTGGGCGGGGCCTGGGGGCAGCGAGGCACAAGAGGTGTCCTGGCCACCTGCAGTGCAGGACGCGTCAGTGCCACCCCCGCGCCCTAGGGAGCTGCTGCCCGCGGGGCCCAGACGCTGCCTCCGGCCGCTTCTCTTAAAACCATCCTGGCTGCACTTCTGGCCTCTCGGTCACCCTCACCCCTGGGGCCGCGGGCTGCCCAGGGCGCTCGGCCAGGGAGAAGGGGCCACGCCGCGTGCCAGGTGTTTCCTCGTGGGCGGGGCAGGGTGGCCTCGTCAGGGGGCAGCTCCAGCCGGCCATTCTCTTCCTGCAGCCAGGCGGCCCCAGAGACCCTGTCGTGCCTGGCCTGGCGTCCTCGCGTGGGGACAACTGGGCCCCTCCTGCCGGCCGTGGACAGGCCTGCAGGCCTCGCTGCATGTGAAACAGGCCGTTCGGTCCCCACGACTTGCGCCGAGAGCGTCCGGCGTCACCCACTCCTGGGCACAAACACGGGGAGTTCTGGAAAGTCAGGTGTCTGCATACAAGAGAGGGCGGGATGAAAATCTCCCCTGGGAAGGCACTTGATGTCAAGGTGACTAAAACCCATGCTCCAAACGGGGTAACGATTTGAGTGGCCGTGTGCCTATAGGTTTTCATTATTGTACTTTCTGAATAAAATATAATAACAGGCGGATATTTGTGACTCTTTGATGCCTGAGGCTAGACTTTCTCAGTTACCATATCTGGAAAATAAACAAGTTGGCAAGCTTTTAGTGGAAAAAAAAACCTCTGCGTGGATGACTTATCATGTCCCTTAGTCACAGCAACTGTGAAATGTGGAGCCCAACCTTTCCTGAAGACCCGAAACAGCTGAACAAGAGTTGCTCTAAATTTACTTGGATCCTAAAAAAAATAACCAAATACAAAGCTAAAGAGGAGCAGTGGTCGTGTGAAGAAATGCCATGACTCTACAACAATCATGCACAGAGGGAGGAGGGAGAGGGTGGGGGAGGAGGGGGAGGAT
>PVIY010061289.1:0-11325 GCA_004026745.1 Myrmecophaga tridactyla | reverse complement strand
CCAATATCTTACCCTATTTCTATCTCCTGATGGTCTCTGTTACGAACAAAATATTCTAAGTTTATTCACTAATGTCAGTTCATATCAGTGTTGAGCTCTCTCATTTAAGCACCAGCCAATTAACTCAAGCATCATTCATTGCAATAGCAAGCATCATTAATTGCAATAGGCACACCTCCTAGCTGACTGCAGATGTAATGAGCAACAGATGAGGTTCACGTATCATTGGCTCATGTCCACTGCAACAGAACTAGGCACCTTCACCTGGCCAAGTTGACAACTGAATCTAACTACCACACCACCTCACTTGTGCTTCCTGGAATCACTTCTCCCCAAAACCTACCGGACCAAAGTCCTTGTCTCAAGGTATGATTTGGGGGAACCTAAATAAGGACACCAAGTATAACTCATCATTTTGAAGAACACTTGTCAAATTGTAATGACAGTGGAAGCCTCTAAGTAAGGTGTTTTATGTGAACTATCCATCTCTGGAACCATACCTTGCAGTCTCTGACCCCCTGTCCACATTAAGATGAGTAGTCTTTTGGCCCCATTAAGAAGGCACTTTGACCCTTCAAGAAAACGAGACCTTGTGTCACTCTCCATAAATTTGAGACAGGAAGAATCATGGTCCAGGAAGAAATGAGTTCTGTGTACATCTGGACCAATTCAGTAATCCCTGACTGGCACTTGTCCTGATCTCTCTGAACCAGTCACTAAGTTCAACTAAGGTGGTCTTCTGGTTATTAACATTGCCTACACCGCCTTCCTGGATCTTGGATAGGCGGCAAAGTCCCCTCAACAGCAAATCACAGAACAGACCCAATTGGTGTCTCTGTCCCTGGTGCTGACCAAGCGCAAGCCTCTATAGTGATCTGTTTGGCTATCCTTGGTACTCATCTAGGGTTTGGTTTGTGGTTTTTAATGGAAGAGACTGCTGGCCACAGGATTGAAATTTTGCAGTGTAGACTAGAATCCAAAGATAAACATGAGACATGTTGGCTCCTTCCAAGGATCATTATAGGATTAAGGTACTGGCCTGTTTTTCCACTAGTCACACTGAAGAATGACACTTTTTTGTTACCCTGTATTCCCTGTACAACTTCTGGGATTTAATACAGTTGATGGAGGAGAGCAGAGTTTAGTGGAGAGGGAAGAGGGAAGCCACCATAATTTGACAATCCCCAGCTTGAAATTTTCCTTTTTCTGACTGTCCATATCCAATCTATCTAAAAGTCCTGTGAGTTCTGTCTTCTAAATAGCTCTTGCACTAATACATTTCCTCTCACTCCACACCATTTCCACGACAACAATGATCACCCCACTATCACCACACGCCCACTCCAATAATTCTAAATGACCATAATTTCCTGCTTGGAGCATCTCTCAAGGATAAAATTTTCAAAGTGGAATAAAAGAGGCAAAATATACGTACATTGTTAAAGTGTCTTGGTCAGAATATCTGCACCAGTTTCTATTCCCACCACCCTTGCAAAAAAGGATCTCAGACGGCAAAAGTTCTAACACCAAATTTATTTAAAACAAAACAAAACGGTGCATTTTATTGCATGCAAACTATACCACGATAAAAATATTGAAAAGAAATTAAAAAAACAAAACCACTAATGCTTATAAAGCACTTAGCAGGTGCCACTGTTGGGGTAAGTGTGTGTGGCACTTGAAAACTAACCTTTAAGGTGTGTTCTGTTTTACAGATGGGATGATGAGACCCAGACAGATCAAGAGACTTGCCCAAGTTCATACAAGATCCTCG
Source organism: Myrmecophaga tridactyla (assembly GCA_004026745.1). Classification (NCBI taxonomy): domain Eukaryota; kingdom Metazoa; phylum Chordata; class Mammalia; order Pilosa; family Myrmecophagidae; genus Myrmecophaga; species Myrmecophaga tridactyla. The sequence goes on along the minus strand of PVIY010061289.1, from coordinate 9,551 downwards.
GAGCGGTGCAGGTAAACTCACTGAGAGCACACAGCAGACAAACGGCACACCAGGACTGAAACCAATTCTTATCTCCCCCTCTCCTGCGGCAGAGACCCTCCCTTCCCAGTGACCTAAGCGAACTGCCAGGTGTCTCCGAGAAAGCAGTAGAGAGAGAAGGGGAAGGGCTACAAGAGGCAGACTGCGCCTGCACGCGGGCTGGGGAGCGGGGCTTCGGAGCTGCAGGGTCGCCAAAGCGCGTGTGATGCAATCACGCCAGTGTGCTGCGTCAAAGGCGGCTCCGGGGACGCAGGGACTGCGGTAGAGCTGGCGCTGCCCGCCGCCGCCGCCGCTGCCAACCACCGCGCCCCGCCGGGACAACCGCCCCGAGCTGCAGGCGACCCCGGGTAGCCACCCCCAGCCACCGGTAAACCCCGCCAAGCACCCCGGGCTGCCGGTGACCCCTGCCAACCGCCGCCGGCCACCCGGGCGCCCAGGGCGCGCCATGAAGTCGGCCGCGGGCACGCGCGGAGGCGGCGCCGGAGGGTCCGGAGGCCGCGGGGGTGGCGGCGGCTGGGGCGGAGGCCGAGGCGGCGGCGGCAAGGGAGGAGGAGGCGACGGCGGCGGCCCCGGGGGCAGGGGCGGCTTCGGGGGGCGCGGGCGCGGCTTCGGCGGCCGGGGCCGGGGGCGCGGCGGCGGGGACGGCCGGGACCGAGGCGGCGGCGGCGGGGGGCGGCGCGGCGGCGTGGGCAAGGGCAAGAACCGGCGCAGGAAGGGCGCCAACGCCGCGTCGGTGGAGCCGCACCGGCACGAGGGCGTCTTCATCTACCGCGGGGCCGAGGACGCGCTGGTCACGCTGAACATGGTGCCGGGCCACTCGGTGTACGGCGAGCGGCGGGTCACGGTGACCGAGGGCGGTGTGAAGCAGGAGTACCGCACGTGGAACCCCTTCCGGTCCAAGCTGGCCGCGGCCATCCTGGGCGGGGTCGACCAGATCCACATCAAGCCCAAGTCCAAAGTGCTGTACCTGGGCGCCGCGTCGGGGACCACCGTCTCCCACGTCTCGGACATCATCGGCCCCGAAGGCCTGGTCTACGCGGTCGAATTCTCCCACCGCGCCGGCCGCGATCTGGTCAACGTGGCCAAGAATCGAACCAACATCATCCCGGTCCTCGAGGATGCCCGGCACCCCCTCAAGTATCGCATGCTCATCGGGATGGTGGACGTGATCTTCGCAGACGTGGCCCAGCCAGACCAGTCCCGCATCGTGGCTCTGAACGCACACACCTTCCTGCGCAACGGGGGCCACTTTCTCATTTCCATCAAGGCCAATTGCATCGACTCCACTGCCTCCGCCGAGGCAGTGTTTGCTTCCGAGGTGCGGAAGTTGCAGCAGGAGAACTTGAAGCCTCAAGAGCAGCTGACCCTGGAGCCCTATGAGAGGGACCACGCGGTGGTCATCGGGGTCTACCGGCCCCTTCCCAAGAGTAGCGGCACCAAGTAGCACCCAGCTCACGCCGCTGTCCCTAAGAACTCCCCAAGGCTGCTTTGTGTTCAGTGTTACTATGTATGTATTTTTTGTGTGGGTTTTGTTTTGTTGTTTTTCTATTAAATGGCATAAAGAAACAGTACCAAGGTGTATGCGTGAGGCTAGGCTGTGTTTCACTGCAGTAACAATCAGTTCCCAAGTCCCAGCTTGCATAGAGGTCCCTCAGGGACAGCTGGGTAGGTTGCTTACTCTAATCACTCAGGGATTGGACTCCCCAGGGCCCCATCTTCACACATATTTCCTCCCTCCAAAGGGCAGGGAAAAGGGAGCTGGGGAATTGCTAATGCTAAAAACTTTGAAAGTTTCCCAGGGAACTGGCTTGGCTTTTTTTCACGTTACCCAAGTCAAATGACCAAGCCAGTGTCCAGGAGTACTAGATATTGATGGACAGTAATATTGCCTAACACACCTAATATGTCTGGCTCAAAGCCTATCTTAACCACAATGTGGTGTTCAGTTTATTACTATCCAACTAAGCCCTTGTGCCTTCTTTATTACTTTTAATCATCATACCAGCCCTGAGGTGGTTTTGTTAGTTGGTGTTTCACATATGAAGAAACAGACTTTCATAAGGAAAGCTAGGTGTCCAAATTTACACAGCCAATAAGGCTATGGAATGCAAAAGCCAGTCTTTATGGCTCTAAATGCACTACCCTTTTCCTCGACCCTTATGCACTACCATTTTCCTCGACCCCAGAGTGGTCTTACCTTGCCCTGTGTGGCACTTGATGGACAGACCACAAGCCTTCCTGCTTTCATTTAAAGCACCAGGACACACACAGATACATCCAAATATCCAAACAATGTGGGGGTTGGGGGGGACGTAGGACTTGGATCCTCTTAGTAGAGTGTCCACCATGCTGCAGGGTATAACACACGCAAAGTGGCATCACCAAATGTCTGAGGGATGGCTAGCAAAATGAGTCCCAGAAAGTACCTGCCTCCAAGGGGCATCTCCTGCAGACCTGAGATGCTGGATTCAATCCATCTGATTCTAGCTGGCCAAACCAGCCCAAAGGGAGTAGAGAGTGAGGAATTCCAGGAATGTCCCAAAGCCTGATAAATCCACCCCCCCAATCAAACCTTCAAAAAGGTCTTTCATTGATTTATTCACTCATACATTCAAAAAATGCTCACTGCTGATTGCTAAGGTCATCAGCATTTAGTATGGGAACGATTACCTGCAAACACGTCGTTAGGGGAGCAGGCTCATCTTTCTAAAGATGTGCATGGACTGAGGTTGTGAGTCATCTGCCCGGGGAGCAGGCTCATCTTTCTAAAGATGTGCATGGACTGAGGTTGTGAGTCATCTGCCCTTTCCAAGGGAAGACTTTCTGAACCAAAAATATAGAACATATTTTTAAGAGCAGCGACCCCTTTCCCGGCCACACATACATATAAATAAGGGAGAGCATTAGTGATTCGGAATGATTCGGAAACAGGAGGATGAATGCGGTAAGTGTCTAGAGAAACCCAAGCGAGTTGTTTCCATAAACAATGTGAAATTTTCATCACAACATGACAAAGTAACAAACAAGAAAACTGCAGTTCACAGAGGTAACGTGACTTATTTAAAGTCCCTCAGTAAGGGTTACAGCCAGAAATTAAATCCATGTCAGTCTGACTTCCAAATCTCTGCCCTTTTGCACTGAAGTCTATGCTGGTTCCTTGGCTGTGAAAAGTCTTCTCTCCAATCCTAGGCTAATTAGTTAATTGGGGATGAGGCCCTGGGGCTGGGATTGGACTCCCCCGAAATAGAACTTTTTTCTCAGTAGGAGAAAATTATGGTCCCTGAGCAGTTCAGAGAGTAAGTCCCTGCAGCCGCTGGGGCATGGGATCCAACCCTTCCTCAGAGCCAGTTCAACATTGATAAGGGGCTCTTGGTTCTTCCTTACAAGGTATTTGTCCCCCAGGATGGAGGACAGAGCAGGGAGAAGGGATTTAGAGGAAACAATGTCTTTCCTTGGTGCTGGCAGCTCCTCACCCATCCCCTCTTCCCCACTGACGCACACACAATGTACAGTCTGACTGAAGATGCTCAAAATGGGGACCGTTAATGAAGAAATGGCATGAAAGTAATTTCTCTGGTTTGCAGATGGGTTTTTCGGCCAGTGAAATGGCATGGTAAGTACCAAGAGAAGTATAGTAACTACGTACCAGGGGGAAATAGAGGAGGGAAGCTGGAACCCAGCTGTGGGGGATGAGCGCAGGGAAACGGATGGAGCTGTCACTGATAGACAACTTAAAATTAGGCCTAAGAGTCACCCCCCGGAGAACCTATTTTGTTGCTCAGATGTGGCCTATCTCTCTCTGAGCCAACAAAGTAAGAAAACTCACTTCTCGGCATTGAGACACTTAAAAAGTCTTGTCAGCCGTGGGTTTAGTTTGTATTTTCCTGGTTACTAAGGACAGTAGCGAGTTATATGCCAATTAGTCATCTGGAAGGCAGCCCTTTGTGAAGAGTTTGAGTCTTTTGCTTAGCTTTCTATTAGGTTATTTACTCTTGTCATATTAATTTGTGGTAGTTAGTTTTTTTTATTTATTTCAGAAACAAAATCTTTTGTCATTTATAGTGTATGAGTGCAGTTTTCTCCCACTCTATGGGTTGTCTTTTCATCTTCTTAATGGTGTCTTTGGATAAACAGACATTCTTAATTTAAATGTAGATGTATCTATCTTTTCTTAAATAGTACTTTTGTACACTTAAGAAAAAATTTCCCTCTTTGAGGTCAAAAGAATCCCCTCCACTACCAGCACTCGCCATCCCCTCTTGCTTAGCTTTTGCTTTGAACCACTGGATTAACTCATTTACTCTTTACGGTAACCCAATGTAATGGTGTCAACTTAGTCAGTTGATGGTGCCCAGTTGTCTGGTTGGGCGAGCACTGGCCTGACTGTTGCTGCAAGGAGATTTCATGGCTGGTTGATAAACCAGAAGGCTGGTGTAGTAAATCATCAGTCAGTTGATTGCAGCTGTGGCTGACTACATCTACGCTCAACTAAGGGCGCGCCTCCCACAAACGAGGGAAACCAATCAGGCGAAGACTATTAAGGAAGAAGACTTTGTCACTGTTTCTTCAGCCAGCAAGCCTCTCCTGTGAAGTTCACCCAGACCTTTCAGCAGAGCTGCCAGCTTCACAGCCTGCCCTGCAGATTTTGGACTCTTCCATTTCCATGGAAGAGTTGCATGAGTCACCTTTATAAATCTCCTACTTTACAGATATCTGCTGTTGGGTCTGTTTCTCCAGAGGGCCCTAATACACCCAGCAAGGTAAAGCTATATTATTATCCCTCTTTTATAGATGAGAAAACTGAAGTTCACCCAGTTAAACTCAGGGACCAGCTGGCAAGTAGAAGGAGGCAATGCGGTGGGTGTGGGTTTGCAGGATAGGTGGGCAGGGGTGGCCCACAGTCTCTACTCTGTCAGCAATGATGTGTATGGCTAGTTTTTCCATATGAGAGGTGTAGTCCCTTGGAGGGCAGTGTGGAGTTCCATGGGAGGCTAGGGGTAGGGTTGCCGTATGATCCTGCAACCCCATTGCTCAGTATATACCTGGAGGAGCTGAATGTGGAGACACAAATGGACATTTGCACACTGGTGTTTCTGGTGGCACTGTTCAAGATCCACAATGAATGGAGGTGGCCTAAGGGTACAACTGAGGAATGGAACGGGGAACTGTGGTGTACATACGATGGACTACTGAGCGGCTCCAAGAGGAAGCCGAATCTCAGCATTCCTCCTTTAAGGAGAAAAGTCTATCTCCTCCATGTAGTCCTTCCAGGCCCTTGGGCTCACAGAGGCCTCCTGACCTGAAATCATAGCTCTTGATACTTCTTCTGAGTTAGACACCATCATGCACATATAATGTGTCAGGTGCTTCCATACATCCTGCTTTACTTAATCTGTGCAGCACCCATTGGGAGGCAGGTGTTATCACTACCATATCACAGATGGGGAAACTGAAACTCAGAGAAGGGACATAAATTGCCATGGCAGTGTAGCTGGGATGTTTTGGAGTAGAATTATATCCTTTTTCTAAGTCAGTGAAATTAAATTTGGTATTTTTTTGTAAGTCATCTAGGTGATTCTAATGTGCACCAGTGCTGAGAGACATTATTTAAAATTCTGTATCATTTGGGGAAGGCAAATTCAGGGCAGTATTTTTAATAACTGGAAAAAGATAGCTATGCATTTCTGCAGTGGCTGCTGTAGGACTCCGTGAAACCCAGGATGCTCTCCCATTCACCCTGAGATTCCCAGGAGGAGGGTTCAAGTCAGAGCCTGAAAATAAAGTTATTGATGCTCCTGTTCCTTTAGAGCCTAACTGAATGCTAATCATCTTGTAGCCTCATCCAGACTCTAAGTTGGGTCTTCCCTAGTAATCAGTCAGGATCTACTCACTGTCGGTAGGGAAATGAGAGGTGTAGCCCGTTGAAGGGTAGTGTGGAGTTCACAGGAGGCTAGGGGTAGGGTTGCCGTATGATCCTGCAACCCTGTTGCTCAGTATATACCTGGAGGAGCCGAATGTGGAGACCCGAATGGACATTTGCACACTGGTGTTTCTGGTGGCTCTGTTCAAGATCCACAATGAATGGAGGTGGCCTAAGGGTACAACTGAGGAATGGAACGGGGAACTGTGGTGTACATACAATGGACTACTGAGCGGCTCCAAGAGGAATGAAGTTATGAGGCATACAGCTAGATGAATTAAGAGCTAAATGCTGAATGAAAAGTCGGAACAAAAGGACAAATATTTTCATGCCTCAATCATACAGACTAACTTTAATATAAAAATTTGGTGAACTAAGGTTGAGAGCATGGGATATCAGGACGGGACATGTTGTAAAGGGTCCTAGATTGTGAGCCCTTATAGGAGTCATATATATATTCAGGAGGTGTAATTGTTAATTCTAAATTCTCAGATACTGAGCTGTTTGTATATAACATGGTCTTTCCCAGAAACTTCGGGTATTTATGTGAAAACAGACTCAGAGTTAGAGCTTTGAAGCTATAAAAGTCAGCAGTACCTCATATAGGAACTGTTTTAAAAGTTGAAAAAGTGACCAGACATTGAGCAGAGAGATGAGTAAAGCTGATCTGGACAGGACTAAGGTATATCAGAAGACTGGATAAAGATGATATCACCCATGTTTTAAAACTCCAACTTTTGTGTAAGACTGAAGGGAGACTATTGGGGAATTCTTGATACTCTCACAAGCAATGGGGACAACCAAAGCAATAGGCTGAGTTTCCAATCTTGGGTTTTGTTCACATGAAAATAAACCCCAAAAAGAATAGGTAAAGCCTACTTAAAATTTGGTCTGAGTCACCCCCAAGAGAATCTCTTTTGTTGTTCAGATGTGGCCTCTCTTTCTAGTCAATACAACAAGCAAACTCACTGCCCTCCCGCCATCTACGTGGGACATGACTCCCAGGGGTGTGGATCTTCCTGGCAATATGGGACAGAAATCCTAGAATGAGCTGAGACTCAGCATCAAGGGATTGAGAAAACCTCCACCAAAAGGGGGAAGAGTGAAATGAGACAAAATAAAGTGTCAAAGGCTGAGAGATTCCAAACAGTCGAGAGGTTATCCTGGAGGTTATTCTTATGCATTAAATAGGTATCACTTTGTTATCCAAGATGTAATGGAGAGGCTGGAGGGAACTACCTGAAAATGTAGAGCTGTGTTCCAGTAGCCATGTTTCTTGAAAATGACTGTATAATGATATAGCTTTCATAATGTGACTGTGTGATTGTGAAAACCTTGTGTGTGATGCTCCTTTTATCTACCTTATCAACAGATGACTAAAAAATATGGATAAAAAATAAACAATAGGGGGAAGAAAGGTTAAAATAAATTGAGTAGATTGAAATACTAGTGGTCAATGAGAGGGAGGGGTAAGGGGTATGATATGCATGAGTTTTTTTTTCTTCTTTTCTATTTCTTTTGCTGGAATGATGTAAGTGTTCAAAAAATGATCATGCTGATAAATACACAACTGTGTGATGATATTGTGTGCCACTGATTGTACATTATGTATGGAATGTTTGTATGTCAAGAATGTATGATAGTATGTTAAGTTTTTACAATAAAATATTAAAATCAAAAAAAAAAAAAGGAAAAGAGACTTCCAGTTTTCTGCTCAGGGATAAAAATCCTCTTACCAGCCTTGTTAATAAGTAGCAACTGAAAAGGGGGCTTCAGTCTTACAGCTAACATTTGTAGGTTTTTAGCCACCCATCATTCAGTCCCCTTTACAGCCCATATTTCCTCTGGAAAATCATAACTCTCTCATCCCATTTGCATGTAATTGATCACACTTCCAGGGAAGGGTTCTGACTGGCTTATGCCAAATAGGATATCCTGCCTTTCTGGACCAGTGAAGGCTTCAGAAAAGAACATAGAGCTTAGATAAAGCTAGTGAATTAGATGGCTGGGCCTTGTGGGTATGAGCAGTTCCCTTTTCTCAGAAAGCTTTTGAAAGAGATAGTGTTTTGCTTCTGAATGGTGTGGTGGTAGGATGTCTGGAACTGAGGCAGCCACTTTTGAGATTATGAGGAGAGTAAGGCTAATGCTTTTAGAGGCTATCCCACTGAGAATGGGTGTAACAGGCTGACCCAGAGAAAGGACCCCAAGGATATTGTTTGAGGTTTAATTGAAGCTATGCCTGAAACCACACAACCTCTGGACTTCTTATTTATGGAGCCCAAATACACTCTCTTTTTAGCTCAAGTTAGGTGGGATTTTCTGTCTCAAGACAGAAAGCTTATGAATCTCCTTCCAAAATCTTGTCTTTTCCCATTTCTTTTATTTCTTATATTTACAATTTCCTTTCCCTTGTGGCCACTGAACCCTGACTTCAGCTCTGGCTGTAGGTCCACTGTTCATTAGGTACTTCCCCAGTCCAATGCCTGCAGCTGAGCTTCTGCTTTCTGCCTGGAGGACCTAGGTGCTGGCATACACAACAATGGCTTGCAATAGCCATTGTACTTGGCAGAGTTTTGTCTCTAAACACAGTAAGGTTTCCGGAGACATTGGAAAGAAGAGCTGAAAAAGACATAGAAGGTTGCCTTTCCCATGTTCTCATGTGATTTTAATCTTCTCCCATTCTAAACCTCCTTCTTTCCCATTTATCTGTCCTGCTCACTGCCTCCAATAGTTATTCAATCCCATGAGGACTTGCAGTCCATCAATCTACATTTGCATTATCCCTTCAACTCCTGTCCCCATATTCTCACTTCCCTACTTACCTGGCTGAGTTTCCATGGTCCATCTTAATGTTCAAATATTTGTTGAACATCAGTGACTATCACAAGAAGGTAATATTATTATCTCCATTTTACATCTCTTGAGACACATGGAAGTTAAGAAATCAGAGCAAGATTTGAATCTATGCTTCATAATTCCTGCCTTTAAACACTACTCTATACATCCTTTAAGCCAGCAGCAAATATGTAGGGATTTTTCATTTATCTTCCTGTCATTATGATGTAACTAGACTGTGATGTGCTCAGAAAATGCCATCTTATTTTCTGAACTTTATTGAAGCTTGGCCTTGAACATGATCAATTTTTTTAATGTACTGGTTTTATTATTTTTACCTCGTTCACTAATAGTTCTGTGATGCAAGGTTACCATACAGTTAAATAATGTCTGCATTGCACGTCTAGGGCTATACAGCCAAAGAATCAGAATTAGTACAAATACAAGAACTGTATCTACAATCTGTATACTCAAGCTCCAAACATCAGTTATTTACAAAATAAAACATGAAAATGACAATTTGAAATTAATAATGTACATTGTTGCAAATGTGCTCAACTCCTTCACTGGGGAGAGATCAGTCTGCAGAGTCTTGTTTCAAAAAGGCCACTTATGCTTCATGGTCTTTGTTTGTTGTGGTGTGTGAGGATGGTGACAAGAGACTTGACTCTCAACAACAAGTACTTTAGAGCCACAGAGTCTATGATGATGCTCTAAATGTGAGAAGACTGATGATCAATTTTTTATAAAGTTTTTT
>PVIY010061288.1:0-11294 GCA_004026745.1 Myrmecophaga tridactyla | reverse complement strand
AAACAAAAAAAAGGTGAGGGGAAATGGTTTGCTGGAGGAAGAGAGGGTGGCTATTTAAAAGACAATGAGGTACCAGCTATTGCCCACTGGTAACGCCCCCCAAATCTCAGTGCTTTAAATCATAAGCATTTTCATGGCTGTTCTGTCTGCTGGTCATTTGTGTTGATACTGACAGGCCTGACTCATCTCAGCTGGGCTTCCTCTTGTGGTCCCAGTAGCTACCAGGCCCAGTGGGAGCAGCCTCATATAGAAAGACACAGACATGTTTCTTGTCTTTCACATGTTTGTTGTTGGCCATCAGCTTGGCTTTGAGTTGACTGGGCCACATGTGACTCATCATCTGTCAGAATCATTCTAGCTGATTCCGATGGCTCTTGGCAGGCATAAAGAGAAAATGTGAAAGCTTAAAAAGTTAATTGAAGCCCAGATTGCATTCTCTTGACCAATGTAATACACAGAAGACCTGCTTTTATTAAACAGGAGGGTAAGTTTCTCCTATGACATTATGGGAGAGACCACAAAGTCACAATACAAAAGACATGGATACATGGAGGCATGAAATATTTGGGTTATCTTTTGCAGTTGATCAAACACAGAGAGTCATCGGGATGCATTGGGGAGATTTGATTCATCCAACCTCACTGCCATTGAGGAAATGAGAAAGTTCTAATACAGAAATGCTGTGTCACTCAGCAACGAAAAAAAGTGATGCTGCATTAATTTGTAACTGTGATAAGTGGAATGGCATGTGCTGCTTTAGCATTAATTTCATATTTCATTTTAATACCATGGATCTATCTGAATAGAAAGATGACTCTGGATGAAAAACTATATCACTAATCTGGCCAATATATATACATATATATTTTCCATGTGGAAAAACATGAGATAGGTGTCAGAGATACTGGGTTATAAGTGCCATAGATACATCCAAGAATGTTGAGTTTAGAATTCAGAAGAGAAGTTTGAGCTGCAAATATAAATTAGAACAAGATATAACTGTTCTATCCATTAACATGAACATTGATAGAATTAAATTTTCCTCCATTCATTTTATTTTTATTTTTTAATTTATTCAAGAAATATTAATTGAACAAATACTCTGTCAAATACAGTTTCAGGTACTCTGAGGATATTTTTCATATGTGTCAATAAATGTGTGAAATTGTATGTACGAAAAGTACATATTTAATATTTAACATTTTATTTTAAAATATGGCAATGAAAATTGCATAAAACACATGCACATACACATTTTGTTTTTGTTTTTTGCATGGCAAGCACCAGGAATTGAACCCAGGTCTCCAGCATGGCAGATGAGAACTTTCCCTGCTGAGCCACCACGGCCTGCCCAACACATACACATTTTTGATTAACAACAACTTGGTGAGGCACCAAGATCTCATCACCTGGAACATTTCTGCCCCACATCCTACTCACATCCACTCCTCCCTTACCATCCATAATCCGTCCTTCTTGGTTTCTCTGAATCTCAGAGTAATCACTTCCTTCATTCACATTTTGAAATTCCAGATAGTTATCACTAAATCATACAGTTTAGCTTGTTATGGAACTTTATATAAATGGAATCATCCTAAATACATTATTTTACTGATAGCATCTTTCACTCAAAATAATATAGAACATCTATTCTTTTGCATGCATTTGCAATTTATTCACTTTCATTGCTGAATAGAATTTCACTGTGTGACTCCACCAAAATTTATCAAATCGACTCTTTTTTAAACAGTTTTATTTATACACCATACATTCCATGGCCTTCAGAGTTCCTTTGATGAGGCCATTGTGAGCTCTAGGCCTGTTGCCTGCACCTGTGTCCCCACTCCCTCTGCACACCTGCACCCTGCCCCTACCTGTGGTTCTCCTGTGTCCCACCCATATCTGGAGGGTTCCATCCAGTTGCCCAGAGACTGCAGACCAGCTCTATCCTATGCAATCCAGAGACCTTCCCTGCTATTCAGGGGATTGAAACTACACCTTCTCCAAGAGGGTCTAAAAACCAGTCTTGGGGAGGGACTCCCACTTCCCTGTGTTTCTCTCAGGGGTGCATCCTCTGCCTAAGGTGTCATGTAGAGCTCTCCTTCATCTCAAGGTTGCTTATCTGTCACAATTTAACAGTTCTTTATACTCAACTTCCCTTTTCCAAAATGTTGTCTCTCTTCCAGAACTTACCATGCTTTGTTTAGGATCCAGTGCTTCAAGTATTTTGAATTTTGTGGTGAGTTTATTTTATCTGTGGAACATTCTGTCTAGTAGGAGCTTACTTGTGCTTTTCAGAAGTGGAACATAGAAATGAAATTACTATTTTAAAAGTATATGATATTTTTAAATCATGTTTTATCATTGATCTTTAGCTTAATTGCCTGCAATTCAGAGAATGTTTTCAGAGTATTCAGTGTTTTGAAATGTGTGCATGTCTGTTTGTGGTCTCTGCCTGTGATCATTTTTATGTGGTTCCATGTGTGCCTTGAAGTGAATGTGCAAATCTGTTAAGGTTTTCATAATTTTTCTGCTGTTTTTCAGATTTTCTTATTTTTATTAAACTTTCCTGTTTATTTTATAAAGCTGAAATTGGGGATCAAAGATGCCACTTTTACCACTGTGTATTTGTGCTTTTTCTCCTGATAATTGTCCCCTTTTTGCTCTCTGTCTTTTGAGGTTTGGTTATTCGATGGGTAAAATTCAGTGTTATATCTTCAGGGTTAATTGAAACATCTATCATCTTGAAGTGAAGTGTTTTTCCTAGCAATGATTTTTCTTTAAATCATTGGCATTTTGGATATTATTATAAATACCTTTTTTTAGTTAATACTGTAATTATATATATATATATATATATATATATATATATATAATTTTCCATTCTTTTACTTTCAACCTTTCTGTATCTTTATAATGCTTTATATGTGTCTCCTTTTAAGGACTAAGATTCTGGTAATGTGTGATTTATAAAATGTGATGAACTTTACATTTTAGTTGGAGAAAAGATGCCTTCTTTTTTAGTCCATTATATATAATGCATTTTAATTCTTTTAGTGCTTATTCAAAAACTTTTAACACACATGGCAATAGTAATGTCTAAAATTAATGAAAATCTTTGTGGCAGTTAGATACTGTTGTGTACCCCAGACAGTGACTCTTTAATCCTGATTCAATCTTGCTTGGTGTGATCTTTTGACTAAGTTATTTCAATGCAGATGTGACACAGCCAGTTGTGGGTAGGACTTTTTGAACAGGTGGTTTCCTTGAGGACATTTCTCCACCCATTCAAGATGGGGTTGCTCACTGGAGTCCTTAAACAGAGAACCATTTTGGAAAAAGCTTCAGAGCTGACATAGCTGACAGAGTTGTAAGAGTCAACAGAAGACCCAGACATTTAGAGATGCAGAAAATAAGTGCCACCAGGGAGGTTGTTTGAAATGAGAAGCCAAAGGATGAGTGGACACCAACCACACCTGACAGAGGTTTGCTGGACCCATTGACTTTTCTTCAGTCAAGATATTTTTCTCAGGACATTTTTGTTTGGATATTTTTATAGCCTTAGAATGTGAACTTGCAAGTAATGAATTTCCTTTTTAAGAGCCATTCCAATTCAGGTATATTGCATTCTGGCAACATTTAACAAACAAATACAATCTTCAACTGCCCTCATGGTGAAAGCAATATCCTTAGATCACCTGAATTCTGTTTAGTTCCCACATTGACTTATACAATTTTGCCAGTTATTTTAAGTACATTACTTTTCTTTTATCTTTCACTAAATATCAGTGTTACTGCTTATGCAATTAATATGCATTTTTATTACCCACTTTTTTACTTTCTACTGGTCTTTGTTCCACAACACTCTACCATGAATATTTCTGACCAGCCTATAGATCCTTTAGAAATTTTTTAATGTTTCTGATATCTCTAAACTTACAAAACCCATATGAATGTACAAACTAAGGCCTCCAAGAAAGATACGTTAGTTCAAGGAAGTCTGATGGGCCATGAACACCTCTGTCAGCTGGGTAGTTATGTGGTTGGCATCTGTTGATCCCTTAATCCTGGGTTGCATTGCTTTCAGCCTCTGTTCCTGTGGGGGTTCCTCACTTTGCTTCTCCGGGGCTGGATTTCATCTCTTGCTTCCCTTGGCTCTCTCCAGGTTCTGGATGGCTTAACACCTCATGGTGATGTCTGCTGGGCTCCAAGCATCTCCAAATGTCCATGTTGCTCTTTTCCAGGTGTTGGCATCCCTATCAATGCTGGGTTCTTTTGGCTCTGAGACTTTGGTCATTTCTGACTGTCTCCAAAATATTCTTCTTTTAAAGGATTCCAGTAAAATAATCAAGACCCACCTGACATGGGTGGATTTTCATATTCATCTAATCAAATGGTCACACCCACAACTGGGCATGCCACATCTTTGTGGAGATAATCTAATCAAAATTCTAACATACAGTTAATAGATTAATAGATAATCTATTAATAGAAATGGCTGCTCCTACAATATGAAATCAGGATTAAAACGTGTCTTTTCCTTGGTTCATAATACTTTCAAACTGGCACACAGCAGAAGCCAGGACAGTCCCCTAAATGCTCATCACAGGGCATCTGGCCTCCCTGACAGGCTCTTGTCAGTTGGTTACAACAGACATTTCTCTCAGCATTAGCAGGCTCCAGGCTGGAGATGGGGAGAATACTTCTGTCAGAAGTATTAAGAATTTCCTCCCATTGTGATTCATTGTTGAATACAACCTCCTCTTCTGTTCTTCTTGTCCATGAGGCTCTTATAAAGTAGCTGTTCCTGTTCACACAGCCCTAGATATAGCTAGCTCCTCTATCTCCCTGGAGGTTGCCTACTGATTTCTTTTCAAGAAGTTTTTTAGGGTCCAGGAAACATTTAGTGGGTCCAGTCTCTTTATTCCTTTTTTTGATGGTCTCTGTTGGATAATGCAGTAAAAATCTCTGTTTTAGTTTCCTATTGCTCATGTAATAATTCCCACAAACATTAGAAATGTCTCATTTACAGTTCTGCCAATCATTAGAGCAAAATGGATTCATGCAGGCAAAATCATGGTACAGCAATGTTCCCCTGTATCTCAAGGGAAAATCTGTTTCTTGCCCTTTCCAGCTTTTAGAGGCCTCCTAATTCCCTGGCTGTTTATCCCCTTCATTGTTCTTCATATTAGTCAACACTTCATCTCCTGACCCTGCTTCTGTTGTCACATGTTTCTCTGACCACAGTCCTGGGAGGTTCTTTCCTTTTAAGGGTTCATATGATTTCACAAGGGCACCCAGATAATCCAGGCTAATCTCCCATGTCAGCACCTATGTACTTCATGATATTTTCAAATTTCTTTTTGCCATATATGTAACAGATTGCAGGCTCAAGAACTAAATTGGGAACATCTTTAGGGATTATTAATCTGACTCCTGAAACCTTCTGGGTTCCTTATATTGTCAGGACCACTGGTAGTAAGTTCTGTAGAGATGGATGCACATGACTGAAGCAAGCGAAGTCCATGCAGCCCTGACTTGTTTGAGACCTGGTGAGATTTATACTCTGATGAATCAATATTAAACTTTCCTATTTTAATTCTTTCTCAATCTCCTTATCTTCCAGTGTTCCCTGTATTTCCTTCCACATTACAGGTTTTTCAATATATAATCCTGGCCATTTCAGGTTCAAAATCCCCAGCACTGATCCTAGACTGCCTCCCCCTCTCCCTCCATACTGGCCCCTCTTTCCAGCCAGGAATTTCTGCTCATTGTTTTCTGACTGTAGTTCTTTGTGGTCCTACCTCAGTTTATTTGCTCAATTATGCCTTTTCTTCTAAAAACAAAAAACAAAAGAAAACAAAACCAAAAAGATGGAAAGTCATTTCTGTCATTCATACTTCTTCTAAAGACCTTTCTCTAATTCTCTAAACCTAAGTATCCACACATGATGTTGTAGGGCTGTCATGTATCCCAAAAATGTCATGTTCTTTTAATCAATCCTGTGGGGATACACCTATTGTGGATTGGACCTTTTGGTTAGGATATTTCATTTGAGATGTGACCCAGCCCATTCAAGGTGGATCTTAATCCTTCATTGGAGTCCTTTATGAGAGGTTAAAAGGCAGGTGTGCCCAATAGAATCTGTTGTGGATCCCAAAATAGCCATATCCTTCAATCCTCTGTATTAGTTAGAGTTCTCTAGAGAAACACAATCAACAGGGAACACTTGCAAATATAAAATTTATAAAAGTGTCTCACGTGACCGCAGGAACGCAGAGTCCAAAATCCACAGGGCAGGCTGCGAAGCCAATGACTCCGATGGATGGCCTGGATGAATTCCACAGGAGAGGCTCACCAGCCAAAGCAGGAATGGAATATGTCTCCTCTGAGTCCTCCTTAAATGGCTTCCCATGATTAGATTTAGCATCACTAACTGCAGAAGACACTCCCCTTTGGCTGATTACAAATGGAATCAGCTGTGAATGCAGCTGACTTGCTCAAGACCTAATCCTATGAAATGTCCTCATTGCAACAGACAGGCCAGCACTTGCCCAATCAGATAAACAGGTACCACAACTTGTCCAAGGTGACACGTGCCCCTAACCATGACAGTCCACCCCTTGTCAACTTGGCACCTATGTATATATCACCTTAAACCATACTTAATTTCCAAATGAAAACAAATAAGCACACTTTTTTTCCTTTTACCTGACAATACTCAACTGTCCTGCAGATAACTGGAAACACATTAAATCTCTCCAGAATAGGGTGCAAATCCTTGGGCAACATTCATTCTTAAACTTGATATCTTACAACTTAAATAGTATAACATGAACAAAACAGCATTATAGTCCTCGTTTCTGTAACTGATCACGTGGTCAAAGTTCATATTTATCACTACCTTCTTCCACTACCCATTCCATGTTCCCTTTACCCTCAGCAAGCACTTCAGCTGGCCGTGGTTCTTTGCCTGGTCGGGTGAACCAAACCTTCATTCCTGAAGTTTCAGAGCCATTAGTAGTCCTGCCTGGATTGTGTTGTTGCAGTTTTCCATTGATTTTAATCACAGGGCATGGTAGTACTAATAGATGCCCTAGGGGATCTCCTATATTCCAAGAAAACTCTTCTTTAACTCCATTATGTAGTTGCAGTCCTACTTCCTTCTGATAGTCAGGGTCAATTACCCCAGACAATAATGTAATACCCTTCTTGGCTTGTTGATCCAGACGCATAAGTAGCCCAAAGTGACCAGGTGGCAATCTTAAATTCCAGTTCAGTGGTATCACTGTTGTTTCTCCTGGAAGAAGCACACCCCATTTCGGAACTAAAACTTGTAGACCAGCAGAACTCAGGGTAGCAGGGACAGGAAGCTAAAATTTTCCTAGTGGATCACTAGGGCTAATAGTGAGTGGTACCACACCCATTTCCACCCCTTGGTTCCTGGACCCATGGATCCTGGCTATGGGAGAAACAGCACCATAGAGCAGATGATGATTCAGAGCATACACAGCTTCCTGGAGAACATTACCCCAGACTTTCATGTTTTTGCCACCTAGTTGGCACCATAATTGA
Source organism: Myrmecophaga tridactyla (assembly GCA_004026745.1). Lineage (NCBI taxonomy): Eukaryota > Metazoa > Chordata > Mammalia > Pilosa > Myrmecophagidae > Myrmecophaga > Myrmecophaga tridactyla. The sequence goes on along the minus strand of PVIY010061288.1, from coordinate 3,719 downwards.
GTTTTCAAAAGGCCATTCCACCATTCTATTAATCCAGCTGCTTCTGGATGATGGGGAACATGGTAAGACCAGAGAATTCCATGAGCATGCACCCATTCCCGCACTTCATTTGCTGTGAAGTGTGTTCCTTGGTCCAAAGCAATGTTATGTGGAATACCATGACGATGGATAAGGCATTCTGTCAGCCCATGGATGGTAGTTTTGGCAGAAGCATTGCGTGCAGGGAAAGCAAACCCATATCCAGAGTATGTGTCTATTCCAGTTAGAACAAATCATTGCCCCTTCTATGAAGGGAGTGGTCCAATGTAATCAACCTGCCACCATGTAGTTGGCTGGTCACCTCGGGGAATGGTGCCATATCGAGGGCTGAGTGTGGGTCTCTGCTGCTGGCAGATTGAGCACTCAGCAGTGGCTGTAGCCAGGTCAGCCTTGGTGAGTGGAAGTCCATGTTGCTAAGCCCATGCATAACCTCCATCCCTACCACCATGACCACCTTGTTCATGAGCCCATTGGGCAATAACAGGAGTTGCTGGGGAAAGAGGATGACTGGTATCCACAGAACGGATCATCTTATCCACTTGATTATTAAAATCTTCCTCTGCTGAAGTCACCCTCTGGTGTGCATTCACAGGGTACACAAATATCTTCATGTTTTTAGCCCACTCAGAAAGGTCTATCTACATACTTCTTCCCCAGACCTCTTTGTCACCAATTTTCCAATTATGGTCTTTCCAAGTCCCTGACCATTCAGCCAAACCATTAGCAACAGCCCGTGAGTCAGTATACAAACACACCTCTGGCCAGTTTTCCTTCCAAGCAAAATGAACAACCAGGTGCACTGCTCGAAGTTCTGACCACTGGGAGGATTTCCCCTCCCCACTGTCCTTCAAGGACACTCCAGAAAGGGGTTGTAATGCTGCAGCTGTCCAGTTTCGGGTGGTACCTGCATATCATGCTGAACCATCTGTAAACCAGGCCCGAGTTTTCTCTTCCTCAGTCAATTCACTGTAAGGAACTCCCCAAGAGGCCATAGCTCTTGTCTGGGAAAGAGAAGGTAATGTGGCAGGAGTGGAAACCATGGGCATTTGTGCCACTTCTTCATGTAACTTACTTGTGCCTTCAGGACCTGCTCTGGCTCTATCTCATATATACCATTTCCATTTTACAATAGAGTGCTGCTGTGCACGACCAACTTTTTGGCTTGGTGGGTCAGACAACACCCAACTCATGATAGGCAACTCAGGTCTCATGGTAAATTGGTGGCCCATGGTTAAGCATTCAGTCTCTACTAAGGCCCAGTAGCAGGCCAAAAGCTGTTTCACAAAAGGAGAGTAGTTATCTGCAGCAGATGGTAAGGCTTTGCTCCAAAATCCTAAGGGTCTGCATTGTGATTCTCTTATAGGGGCCTGCCAGAGGCTCCAGACAGCATCTCTATTTGCCACTGACACTTCCAGCACCATTGGATCTGCTGGATCATACAGCCCAAGTGGCAGAGCAGCTTGTACAGCAGTCTGGACCTGTCGCAAAACCTCCTGTTGTTCAGGTCCCTACTCAAAATTAGCAGCTTTTCTGGTCACTCAATAAATGGGCTGGAGTAGCACACCCAAATGAGGAATATGTTGTCGCCAAAATCCAAAAAGACCAACTAGGTATTGTGCCTCTTTTTTGGTTGTGGGAGGGGCCAGATACAGCAACTTATCCTTCACCTTAGAAGGGATATCTCGACATGCCCCACACCACTGGACACCTAGAAATTTTACTGAGGTGGAAGGCCCCTGTATTTTTGTTGGATTTATCTCTCATCCTCTGACATGCAAATGCCTTACCAGTAAATCTAGAGTAGTTGCTACTTCTTGCTCACTAGGTCCAATCAACATGATATCATCAATATAATGGACCAGTGTGATGTCTTGTGGGAGGCAGAAATGATCAAGGTCTCTGCAAACAAGATTATGACATAGGGCTGGAGAGTTGATATACCCCTGAGGTAGGACAGTGAAAGTATATTGCTGACCTTGCCAGCTGAAAGCAAACTGTTTCTGGTGGTCCTTACTAATAGCTATTGAGAAAAAAGCATTTGCCAAATCAATAGCTGCATACCAGGTACCAGGGGATGTATTGATTTGCTCAAGCAGTGATACTACATCTGGAACAGCAGCTGCAATTGCAGTTACCACCTGATTGAGTTTATGATAACCCACTGTCATTCTCCAAGACCCATCCATTTTCTGCACGGGCCAAATAGGAGAGTTGAACGGGGATGTGATGGGAATCATGACCCCTGCATCTTTCAAGTCCTTAAGAGTGGCAGCAATCTCTGCAATCCCTCCAGGAATACAGTATTGCTTCTGATTTACTATTTTGCTTGGTAGGTGCAGTTCTAGTGGCTTCGACTTGGTCTTTCCCACCATAATAGCCCTCACTGCATGAGTTAGAGAACAAATGTGGGGATTCTGCCAGTTGCTCATTATGTCTATGCCAATTATACATTCCGGAACTGGGGAAATAACTACAGGATGGGTCTGGGGGCCCACTGGACCCACTGTAAGACGGACCTGAGCTCAAACTCCATAGATCACCTGGCCTCCATAAGCCCCCACTCTGACTGGTGGTCCAGAGTGACGTGTTGGGTCCCCTGGAATTAATGTCACTTCTGAACCAGTATCTAATAATCCCCAAAATATCTGATCATTTCCTTTTCCCCAATGCACAGTTACCCTGGAAAAGCCCGTCGGGGGCGGCTGCCGTGGCTCAGAAGGCAGAGCTCCGACCTGCTGTGCTGGAGGTCTGGAGTTCGATCCCTGGTGCCTCCTGCCCATATGCAAATTAAAAAAAAAAAAAAGGCCATCGGTCTCCTTGGGGAAGGCTTGGAGGAAGATTACCAGTATAAATTTGTGGCAGTGTAACAGGTTTCTCCCCCATAGGGACCTGGACTCCCCTTCATTCAAGGGGTTCAGGGTCTGTAAACTGCTTCATATCTGGAAATTGATTAAGGGGCCGTGACTGTGTTTTTGTAATTCAGGTTAGACTTCTCTTTCCTTGACCTAGAACTCTTTTGTTTATACAGCTCCAATAAGAATTTAGTAGACTGCCCTTCTATTGTATTTCTAGGTACCCCATGATTTACTAGCCAATGCCACAAATCTCTGCATGTCATATAATTTTGATGCCTCCTTTGAGTTTGCTGTCTATTATAATAGCCGTGTCTACCCTGTCTTTGGTGATTAAGTGCTGCCACCTGACTTCTGCCAACTCGGGATCCTGTCATCCCCATTGTGTTTAAGGATTCCAGCTCAGTGACAGCAGTTTCTACAGTAATATCTGACCTACAGAGAAGTGCAACCACAGAGCTCTTTAGGGATGATGGTGCTAGTCTCACAAATTTATTTCTCACTGTTCTGGTAAAAGGTGCATCCTCTGGACATTCCTGGGGTGTAAGAGCAGGCTTTGCATGATAAATCCACTCTAACACTCCGATCTCTCTAAGCCTCTGGATCCCCTCATCTACGTTATACCAGGGCAGTTCTGGCATTTCAACCTCAGGTAATGTTGGCCACCTTTTGATCCATGTTTCAACCAACCACCCAAACAAGCTGTTAACACCTTTTCTAACCACTTGAGCTATAACATTGAATGCAGAATCTCTGCTTAGTGGGCCCATATCAATAAATTCAGCCTGATCCAGCCTTATATTCCTCCCACCATTATCCCACACTCTT
>PVIY010061287.1:0-11295 GCA_004026745.1 Myrmecophaga tridactyla | reverse complement strand
CCTAGCTGACTGCAGATGTAATTAGCAACAGATGAGGTTCACATGCCATTGGCTCATGTCCACGGCACTAGAATGAGGCACCTTTACCTGGCCAAGTTGACACCTGAACCTAACTACCACAGATGATAAAAAAATATTTAAGCCCTCTAGCCTCCTATAATCTGGAGCAGCTAGACAGAAAAATATGAGAGAATCGTACGGTAGCCCATGACAAACTCTGAGATCTGTCCTGTAACTACTTGCTGAAGAGTGCTTTGAAAACTATTGCTTTTTTATTTCTTTGCTTTGTATATATGTTATACTATACAATAAAAAAGGTTAAAAATCTTTGGTCTTTTAATATATATTACATTGGGTAATATCTTTAAAATTAATTTTAATTATGGAAATTTTAATTTGCTTTTTTAATGTCATCCTTTCCAAAAGTGACAGTTTAGGTAGTCTTAAGTTTATTCTCTATTTCCATGACTATTTTAAATTGTACACTATTTTTTATAATAAGAGTCATAAGAATCATACCATCTTAAACACCCTTGGTAACTCATTCTATTTGTTTCTCTTTGGAGATCAGAAGAATTAATCTGTCTAGGAGCCAAGAACATTCAGTAGAGCTGATAAATTTTCAATAATGCATGCTCAAAGGCCAGTCCATGCAAAATTATGATATATTCAAAGTTTATCTCTATTGCTTTGGCGTCTTAGTTTTGAGTATTTGTCTTAACTTTAAGATGATCCCTCATTCTGCTGCCAAATATCCAGGAACTTCATCCTCACTTCCTGTTAAATCACCTCTTGGAAAATTATTTGAGATGAATCCACGAGGGAGTGTCATTGTTTTCAAGGTATCACAGCAGGGGCTGTTCCAGTTCAACTGAAGCTAAATCCTTAAGCCAAAAGATTGAATCTTCTACATAACAATTTTAGGTATGCCAGTGGGAAAAGATGTTTCATTTCTTTTCCTTAAAGTTGGCCTATTTTCCTACCTCATTAGGAAATGGTGCAGGCTAGTGCACCCTCCATGGGTTCCAGCCACTTCTGGAGGCTGCACACATTGTCCCTTCTGGTACTTGGGAACTTTTGTGAGCCACTTAAACTTAACCTTGAGGCAATATAGGGAAACAATTGTAAGGTTTTGACAAGGCCAAATGTATCTTCTAAGAAGGTGATTCTAAATTATGTTCTAGAAAGGTGATTCTAGTAGCAGTGTGAAGATTAAATGAAAGATGGGCAAAGCTGCAATTAGAGAGACTAGTTAGAAGGACTGAATTAAGATAATGAAGGCTGGGATGGAGATCAGCATATGATCAGTTCATGATAAGGCAGTGGGATCCACAGGTCAGATGAGAGGGTGGCCAGAACATGAGAAGCCCAAAAATCACAGAGGAATGATTGGAGTGTGCCATGCCTTGAGATGAGAACATGGGAGAATAGATGGCTTGCAGGAGGGCAATATTGAGTTCAGGTTGAGTCTTGCCATGTTTGGGATGCCTAAGGGAAGGCTGCTGCATCCTGCTGCATGGTCTGTACACTGCCCAACTCCAGGGGTGCCAATTGCATAGACTACAACGAAGATGACCTCCCATGGAGGAGGAATGCCCAAACTGTACAAATGCTAGTGCTTACTGGAAGTCAGGAGAGAGATCCTCACTGAGTGATAAGACTTAGGGTCCTCAACATGTAAAGGGTATTTGAATCTCAAGAGTAGAGAGGCATCCTTTCACCCCCATAGACAGCATGAAGAATGATAAGCAGCCCAAGAACCCAAAGAAACCCTGATGTTTACAGAACAAACAGAAGAAAAGAACCCCACAAAAGATACCAAGAAAGAAACAAGTAAGAATGGAGTAACACCATGGAGGGGTCACTAATAACAAGAGAAACGGTACCTGCAGTTTAGGTAAGTAGCCACCAGGTGGAGTATGAGGGTTAGAGTCTCTTTTTACAATTAGCTGAAATTCCTGCAAGCATCTGAAGCTGACAAAGATTAGCGTACATATAGGACATTTGGTTCATAGATCTTTGCAAACTCCCTAGGCAGTGGATGGAACTTGTTTCCATGGTATAATGTAGAGAAGAGAGTATTGGTAGAAAAAAAAGGAAATTGTATTCTAGTCCCAATTTTACCACTTTCTAGCAAGAAGACTTTAGGTAAATCTCTTATTTCACTGTCCTCAATTTCCACATAGTCAGTATAATGAGGTTGGAGTAGATGTTTTAAATCCCTTCCAATCGTATTATTATAAGATTCTACATATGAGGACAGAAAACAGCACAGCACATATCAGGGTCTGCACTATATTAGGTGTTAGAGATGCAAAAAAAAGAATAAGACAAAGTCAATTCCTGCTAGGCTCTCTAGCAGGTTAGACCCTAGCAGGTTAGGCATACTTGTAACTAATACCGAAAACAGGCGACCTAATAACAAGGCCATGGGCAAGTGTCATGAATGTGCATGCTGCCAGGGAAGCACAAAGAAGACTTAATTCTCTTGAGTTGTCCTGGAGGAAGTGATCCTTGAGTGAACTCTGCAGCACGAATAGGAATCTTCAAGAGAGTGTGAGGAAAGGGACTCATATGGGGAAGAAATAAGATATGCACAGATCCAGAGATAAAGGAGAGTACTGAATGGTCAGTTCAGTTTGGCTAAAATATAAATGCATGGAAGGAAAATGATGTAACTGAAATAGTAGGCATAGCCCAGAGAGGTCACAGAAGAGATTATATACTCTAATAACACAATTGAATCTTATTTAGTTAATAACACTTTTATAAAGAGATTGCTGTGAGCCTGGCACTGGTTTAACTGCATTACAGATATTAATTCACTAAATCCTCACCGTAACCCATGCAATATCTACCATCATCATCTCCCATAGTGAGACACAGTGAGGTTAGACCATCAGCTCTTGCACAGCATAAGCCTAATGAATGCAGGAGTCGAGTTCTCCCCAGAGAAGTCTGGCTCCCAAATTCCTGATCTTAACTATGCCTTATGCTGTAGGAGAGGCGAGCCAATTAAAGGGTTTTTGATTGCAGAGTAAGAACCCCAAATTTACGATTTGGAAAGGTCTTCGGCAACAGTGGAAAGGCTGATTAGAGGGAGTGACACTGGAGACAAAGGTAAAAGATAACATGCACTCAGACTCAGTGGGGAGGTGAGTTTGAAAAGAGGAGAGAGTTAAGAGATACTTAGCAATATTCTTGCTAGTCCTGGTGACCAACTGAATAGGAAGATAAAAGAGCAAGGGACATCTAAAATGAAGCTCAGATTTCTAGCCTAAAAATCTAGGACTATGATAGTGACTTTAACGGAAGTGAAGAATAGAAGAAGGAAAGCTGATTTGGGGTGGCAATGGGGTTAGGTCGTTCTATTTTGAACACGCTGAGTTGAAAATATAATAGGCCATTAGAAGTGAAAAGCTTGGATATATGGATATACAGTGGGGACTTACTAGAGTGGCTAGTGGTTGAAGCAGTGAGGAGAATGGGCAAGAAGAAAAGAGAGTTAAGATCAGAACCTTATCTGTTGAGCAAGAGGAAAAAGAAAGTGGGGAGAAGGGATTTCAGAGGCCAGAGGAAGACCAGGTGAGAGTGGTATTACTTTTTGATTATTTAATATTTTCCTTTGTTTCCACAACTTCAGAGTTTTGTGCTGGAATAGAGATAAAAATGAAGTGATGTTGCATGTCTGTAACTAGCCTTATAAGCTCTTTGCAGGCAGGAACCATGGCCTATTCACTGGTATATCACCAAGCCCGGAATAAAGCACACTCTCCATAAATATATGGTAAACTAATGAATAAATTCTTCTTAATTTGTTGACTTAGTTCTCTAATAGGCTTAACTTGCCCTTATTTCTCTTGTATACACAGAACCTCTTATATACAGTTTTCTGAAAGAGAAGATCAATAGCGGTATCTTAAAGTACTTAACATTAAATACTCCCTCAAATGAGCACACAACCCTAAGTCCAAATTCAAGATCACCCCCTAAAAAGATCACAAAATGTCACACTACCCTTTGTTATGCACCATACAGTGAGTATTGGAAAGAACATGGACTGTGGAATCGGGCAGACCTGATTTCAAACCACTGGTCCTGCAGATCTACTCACATGGCCTTGGGTAAGCCACTAGGTCTTCCCAAGCCTCTAGTTCCTCATCTGCAAAATGGTGATTCTGATGCTATAGGACAGCATTCAGCTGCCGGGAGGATGATACACAAAGCCCCTGAGGGAGTTGCAATGTAAAGTACAGGCTCCATAAATATTAGATCCCTTCCCCTCCCTGGCAGCATTGCGTCTGTGACCATCATTGTTAGAGAGATAATTTGTGTTGGCAAGAGATGCTCCCTAGCAGTGAAGTGCTTCCTCCGAGGCTGCGCGCCTGCAGCGTCATCAAGGGCCACCAGGTGGTGGTGGAGGCTGTCAGGGGACCTGAGGTGGCAGGGCCGGGCTTCAGGGTGAAGACTTGACTTCGCCGAGTTCTGTTTCCATTATGCATCTTTCCATAGCATTATAACCTTACTATAATAGTCTCTGCACGTTAAAACACCAACCACCCCCAAACATGCATGTTAAACAACAGTAAAAATTGTATATTTCATTCAAAACAAGAGTCCATGAAAAAGAACTACTTAGGTACACGTCACACATAACTTCCTGATTCCCTTAAACTGGTTTTAGTCATCTCATAACTTAATGGAACCTTGGTTTTAATTTCCTTACATCAACTGTGATTCATTCTTCGATTGGCAGAAAGCTCACAGCCTCTGCACTGTGCTTAACTTTAGAATTGGCAAAGTACTCCATGGAAAAAGCCCTCCATCCTTTTTGCCTGCTAGGGGATTAAATCCCCTAATGAAGAGGTTTAGACAAGCCACTTCACCCAGCACTTGCAAGGATATCTTGGCCTCTTGGAGCCATTTCAGAACCTGGCCCTCTTCCTGCTGCTTGTATCTGTCCACTTGGGCATAAGAAATACTCACTGGCCTCCTCACCCCCATGACCCCTGCCTTCTAATCACACCTGGTTTCCCTGATCCTCTGTCCTTCCATGGCCACCGCTCATTCTGCTTTCTCTTAAATGCTTACATGGGGTCAGCGTTCGGTTGATTTGTGCTCTGCAGTTTGGGACATTATTTGCCCAGCTAAACCCTCTGCTTATAGATGCCAAATATGTTCTTTTCTTTTCAAACTTCTAAACAATTTTGAATGCTGCAAACTAAGAATGTTAAAAAAAAAAAGGTGCCATTGCTAACAGTTGCAACACTTTGCTTGGGTCTCAAGGCACCATGAGAAGGAAGCGGGAGGCCTGAGGCTGCACCTGTTTATCAGACTGTCAGGAAGCACCAGCATCTGTCCACGGTCATGCTGTGGGGAGCCCAGGGGACAGTAAGACAGCCCTGGCCCTGCTGCAGGGATCCTGCCTTTGAAAGGAAAGGAAAAAACATTAAACTAATTATGAAACTGTGATAGGTAGATGACATTACGCATGTGTCAAATCCCATAGAACTGCACAACACCAAGGGTGCTTCCTAATGTAAATTATGGACTTTTGTTAATAATAATGTATCCTTATTGCTTTATCAATTGTAATAAATGTGTCACACCGGTGTGAGATGTTAACAAGAGGAGACGCTGTGTGCAGGGGAAGGGGAGAACAGTCTGTGGGAATTCTCTGAACTTCTTGCACAAGGTTTCTGTAAACCTAAAACTGCTCTGGGAAATTATGTCTCCTTGAAAAATCAAACTAAATTGCCCAACTAAGTACTTAATTTCCCCGTGATAAATGCAAAGATGGTGCCAGGAGAGTGTTTCCCAGGGAGCCTCTGGAAAGGGTTAATCCTTCTCTCTTGGCATTAGCTTCCCTTTTTCAACATCAACACACTGAATAAACTTCAAGAATCACCATCAGTCCCTCACCCTTTCCCTACCAACCCCCAGTCATGCTTAAAGATAAGTCTTTAAAACCCTGAGAGCTAAAATGTTTCTACCTTAAGCATCTCCAAGCTGACCCCTGATGCTAACCTCACCTGCAGTTTAAAAAGCATCCAGAAGGCAAAACCTTCCAGCCTCACCCTTAGGCTTCAAATCTACTTACCCACAAGGCAGTAATGGCAAACTGGGAAGCCACTTGGGTCTCCTTTGTTGTGCGTCTTCTCTATTTGCCCTCTGCCTCTCCTCCCCTCCTGTCTTTGCATAATTGCTCTTTCACTTGATGTGCAGCAGGGAAAGGACAACATCAAATAGGAAATCAGATCTTGAGGGGGTTTGTATTAGAATCAGCAATCCCTACCTTTTGAGAAAACAAGGGTGTGGGGAAATGGGCACTCTCATCCATTGTTAGTGGGCTGTCAGATGATTGGATCTTTTCAGTGACCGTCCATCTCCCAACAAAACAAAGTTATCCTTAACTTTTGACTTCTGGAAAGTTCCTCTAGAAATACAAGTGGACAAAGATGTGTGTCAATTGCAACATTACTTAGTATAATGAAAGGAAATAGATAGCCCAAATGTCCATCATCCAGAAAAAGGTTAAATAAATTATGTTCCATTCAATGGAATACTATGCACTTGTCAAAATACCATGAGGTAGAACCAGGTAAGCTGAATAGAAAAAAAAATTATGATATAGAAAGTAAAGAGTTGCAAAACTGTCTGTCTAGAATGATCTCATTTTATTAAAAAACAGAATGCTCACCTATGTATTTGTATATGCATGTTTAAATGTCAGGAGGGCTAAGCAAACGACTAAAAGAGGTTACCCCTAGGAAGTGGAATTAAGGAGAAAGGAGGTATCATTTCTCTATATAAAACACTTTGATTGAGTTGGACTATTGCTTATAGAGAGTATGTATAACTTATTAAGGAGAAAAATTTTAATAAATTAAAGTTTAAAAAAATTCAGGACAGGAAGTGTGGACCTATCCTAGCCTTAATATCAGAACTTGTCTTAAGATAGTCCAAACTGTTCAACTTGAAATAGCTGTTTTCTTTCCAGAGCCCCCCCTCCTTTTTTTCTTACGCTTGGCATTCCATAAAAGCACATCACAGGAGATCAAACAGATAGAGAGGCAGAGAAGGAAGCACGGGGAGAGATAGAGGATGTGAGAGTAAATAAAAGAACTTTTCAAAGTAAAAATTAGCTATCAAAATAATTGCTTGTGGAGAATTTATAACACGGTGAAATCTATATAATGAAAAATGAAGAATTCAAACGTGTATAATTAAAATGATTATAAGTAGGAAAAAGAAAGAAATGGCCTTCCCCAACATCAAAATCATGACCTGAAGAAAAAAACTGGAGGAAAGTAGATGAAGCCAACATGTTACCAACAATCATCTCTGCATGGTCAGAATTTAGATTTTTAAAATCTTTTTTAATATTTTGAAATACTTCCCAACTTACAAGACTGATAAAGAAATAATACAAACCCCAAGCAGATAATTCCAGTATACCCCAACCCCCCAGATACCCAGTACCACCAATTTTAACATTTTGCCACATTTGCCATATCATTCTATCTTTCTGTCCATTGAGCCATCTATCTTTATATCTATCAAGACATTTTCTGAATGCTTGAGTTTATATTTTATACCTTTCATCCTCCTTGAACACTTAATAGCACCATGTATATTTCTTAAAAACAAGGATATTCACATAGATACCTACCTTACATGCAGTAATCAAGTTCAAGAAATTTAACATTGATATGTAGCTTATGATTCTATAGTCCAATTTTTCATATGTCCAGAAATGTCCTTTTGAGCCTTTTCTCCTCCACTACTAGATCCCATCCAGGGTCATGTACTGCATTTAATTGTCATTATCTTTTTGGTTGTTCTTTCATTTTTTTTTAATATAAGAATATATATACGACATGAATTTTTCCATGTCAACCACTCCCAAGAATACAGTTCAGTGGGATTAATCATAGCCACAATATTGCAGTATGTTCACCACTTTTCATTACCAAAACTTCCCCTTCTCCCCAAACAGAAACCCTACACACATTAGGCATTAACTCTCCATTCCTTCTGCCCCCCAACCCTGGCACCCTGAACTCTAATTTCTGTCTCTGTGAGCTTCCCTAGTCTCCAATATTTTCTTTGTAGTTATCATGAACCTTAAATTTAACATCCTAATTCGATACCACTCTCAATTTCTCAGATAACAACTAAACTTCAACAGTATACACAAACTATGTTCCTAGACCCCTCTGACCCCTCACTTTTAGGTAGTTTTTGTTTATATTATGAGTCCAAATTACATATTTATATATTAAATATATACATGTTTATATATTTTGAGTCCAAAACCACTTATTTATCATATTTTTGCTCTTGCCTAATAGATCCTGTAGGAAGTAAAAAGTGGAGTTACAAACCAAAATACACTAGTGCTGTATTTTTATATTTGTTCATGTCACCCCACTTCTAGGAGATCCTTATTTCTTCATGTAGCTTCAATCTATTGTCTGGTGTCCTTTCCTTTAAATCTGCAGAACTCTCTTTAGCATCTCTTGTAGGGCCAGTTTAGTGGTGATAAAATCCCTCAGCTTTTGTTTATCTGAGAATGCCTTAATCTCTCATTCATTTCTGAACAACACTTTTGCCAGATAGAGATTCTTCATAGTTAATTTTTTGCTTTCAGCACTTTAAATATGTCACTCCACTGCTGTCTTGACACCATGGTTTCACAAGAGAAATTGAAACTTAATTTTATTGAGGGTTCCTTGTAGGTGACACATCCCTTCTGTTTAACAGCTCAGAACTCTCTTTTTACATTTGGCATTCAACAGTTTGATTATAATATGTTATGGCATGAGTATATTTGAGTTTATCCTGTTTGGAATTTGTTGAGCATCTTGGATGTGTATATTTATGTCTTTCTTTAAATTTGGGAAGTTTCAGCCATTATTTCTTTGAATATTCTCTGTACCCCTTTCTTCTCCTTCAGGGATTCCCACAATGCATATTTTGGTACACTCCATTGTGTGTCACAATTCCTCAGCCTATGTTTATTTTTCTTCATTCTTTCTTCTTTCTCCCCCTCATACTGAATGATTTCAACTGCCTTATGTTCAAATTCACTGATTCTTTCTTCTGCCAGCTCCAATCTGTGTTTGAACCCCAATAGGGAATTTTTTATTCTGTTAGTGTGGTTCAATTCTGTTTGCTTCCTTTTCATAATTTCCATCTCTCAGTTGATATTTTCTTTGTGTTCATTTATCATTTTCCCTGATTTCTTTTTGTTCTTTATCCAAGTTTTCACTTAACTCTTTGAGCATTTTTAGGACCTTTTTTTGAAGTCTTTCTCTGGTTTGTACCAGGTCTGGCCCTCCTCACTGATGGTTCCTAATGCTTCAATGTTCTCCACTATCTGGGTATCACTTCCTGTTTCTCTGTAAGTTTGGGGATCTTGTGTTGAAACTTGGACATTTTGATATATTAATGTGTCATCACTGAAAGTTAAATGTGGGGGCATCTGTTCGTTAAACTTCTATCCAGCTAGTTTTATGACAGACCTTTCCTTGAATGCCAGGGGGTGAATTAAAAAAAAAAAAGGAAACATCTTTGCAGCTTGATCTATGCGAGTACTCCCCTCCAGAGCTTACCCATACAATGAGTTTAGAGAAAAGCTGAAAGCCAAAGTGTAAGAACCTTCCTGATCTTTTCTATACTTGTGTTAGATTTGTGTCTCATGTTAGATATGCGCATGTGGCCCTAGGAACTATCCCATTTATATGATTCCAATGTCCCCTCTTGCCTAGGAAGCTGTTTTCTAACAGGCCTAGAAACTGCACTATATGTCCTGTAGCCAGCAATCCCTTACCCCAAGCAGCACCCCTTGACTACTCTCCCAAAGTGTTCTATAGGAGGTGTCTGAGCTGCTTTCTGTATGCAGAGCAAGTTCTGTGATAGTGAGTTCCACATACTACCACCAGACAGATTGGGCCAGACATACATACTCTCAGTATGTGAACAGGGGCTACTCTGCTCCCTGCAAAGCCAGGACCAGGGACTTGAACTGTGTGCAGCCTGGCTCCATGCCAAGCCCGTGAGGGATGAGAGAAGGGCCAGCCAGGATGCCATGAAATCCTACCACTTTTAGGTAGTGCTTTGCATGATTTGGTACTCGCCCTGTTACAGTCCTCCTTTAACTGTTCTCTGGAGTTTTGAGAAAGATGCTCTGCCAGTTCTTGCTGGTTGCTCAAAGCTTCCATGAGGGATGGAGCCCTGAGGCATCACATTCTCACATTTTAAATTTTCAAAAATGAATTGTCAACATTATCATTAAACAATCATAGTTTAATATATGTCTATCACTACCAACATTTTACCCTCCCATAATACCACCACAAGTACAGATCGTAGAACCAATATAGACATGTCTAATTTTAAAGTCATTTTCTAAGGCTATTTGACTTGATTCTGAGAAGCCTATTAAGTTTTTATCCTTTTCTTCTTTATGCAGTAAGATAACAACTTGAAGATTCCGTTAATTTTTTTAAGAAATAAAGTGTAGAAAAGTAAATGTCAATAGGTTTTTTTGGTCTGTGATTCTGGGAGAAATTATATAATATTCGGAGTATTCAAAACCACAGGGTGAAAAAAAGAAGAAAAAAAAAAACACCAGAGGGTGAGAATGTAGTAGATATTGTAGATGGGCTTTTTGCTTAATTTTTTTCATAAAGTTGAAGTGAGAAACCTTGGGAATTTAACAAAATTAATCTCTGTCCCTCAAATCCCTTGCTCTGGATTTACTGAATTTTGGGAAGCAGAGGGCATTAGCACCCTTGATTTTCTGGTGAGACTTTATGTAGGCTGGCTTTTCTTGGTTGTTCAAAGAAAAATTGATTTGTTTGCTAATAGTCACCAGCTGTACAATCTCCCTCTAACACGTCTTGTAACATTTTTAAAAGAATAGGCCCTCAAGTGTGGGATTTCATAATAAGGTTGCAAGTTCCATGAAAAGTAGAAATATTTCAGTACCAAGACGTATCGAGGAAAGTTTGGGCTGCTTGATTCCTTTTGGCCGTTTGCAAACCTTGAAAGATGTCATTGTATCCCTGTAAGTCAAATTTCTCTGAAATTCCTGGAATGAGCTGAGATTGAGCATCAAGGGATGGAAAAAAACCCTAGAATGAGCTGAGAATTAACATCAAGGGATGGAGAGAACCTTCTCGACCAAAGGGGGAAGAGTGAAATGAGACTAAGTGTCAATGGCGGAGAGATTCCAAACAGAGTCGAGAGGTTATCCTGGAGGTTATTCTTACGCATTAAGTAGATATC